>JAECUM010002628.1:0-99881 GCA_016617855.1 Megalonaias nervosa
TATGGTGAGATTGACAGAGACAACAGATGGATTCTTGAGTGACTAGTTGGCTCAAATGAAATCGACACTATCTTGGTTCTGCAAATCTATACATTTTTATTATGATGCTATCGAATTTTTGCAATCGGATTTTCTGCGGAAGGTAATATAGGCAAGTGACGATAAGCAACGGTAGTGGGACGGCATAGGCTTAAGTCAATTAATGCAAATGACAACTGCAGCTGTTGTATTATTTACTAGATATACTTACGATATACTGCCATTTCAAGGTCGTTTAAATTAAGTTATATCCTCCTAGTTTTGATTTTTTTTAGAAAATAACTTTTCATTCTGCTGACAATTTATTGATTATTTTTGGTACATGCCAGCATATTGAAAGGTCTCATCTCTTTTTGATCCCTTATTTCGTTCTTACGCTCAAATAATATTCCAGCTGTTAATGTTCGGGAAAGAGAGGGTGGTTTGGGGAAAGACAGAGGTTCGTGGGAAAAGAGAGAGGGGTGTGGGGGAAGAAATAGAGTAGAATGGGAGGAGAGGGTCGTGGGTGGGAAGAGAGGGAGTGGCGTGGGAAGAATTGTCATAATGCTGCTTCGTCTGTTTTCAAATTATCAAGAATGATGTAATTACCCATCAGTAACTCGATGAATCACTGATAATTGATACACGACTCGAATCTTGTAGCCATTATCGACGATGGATCGATTGCACGTGACATTCCTCCAAAAAGTCATATTTAGAAACATATTGATATGCATTGTCCCTACTGCTGATAGTGAGTTAATGTTATTCCAGTATTACTGAGGAAGCTGACGTCAATGACCGCCGGAACCGGAAACACGAAATCAGTCTCATAGAGATTATGGAGAAGCTTGCCGAGTTCAGATCAGAAATAACAATACTTCGAGACACGATGGAATCAGAGAGAAATAGTAACCTGATGCTCCGACATGACATAGAAGTACTCAAACAGGTAGGTTGTTTCACGTTAAAAACCTGAAAATGGACCCTTTCTGGGTCCTTACTCAGCTTCTTTATTCGAATTTTTATTACAAGCAAGCACGGATAGTATATTATGTCCGCCTTCACGGTTGATACAGTTTACGGCACAACGCTTTTGCGATGGATTTGGAAAATAGGGGATCTGTGACAGGCGGCGATGACGAAAGATTTAAAGTTCGAATAGTGAGCACAAAAAAAAACCCTCATATATCTGTAATCATATCATCAAATTAAAATGATTGGGCAATGGTTCATTACATTAGGGAAATGGGAGATTTTAATGGTTTTGACAAATGACAGCAAATATAGTTCTGGTCCACATTCTGCCATCCAGTGAAGAAGCCAAAGGACCCAGCACTTAAGCGTATTACATAGTACGCTACGAAGGCACTAATTTGCTACCTGTTAGTCCCATATGCAAGCTGTATCACCTATCAAGAAGATATTTGAGGAATGATGTGAACCCACGGGACCTATCAAATTGAAACGACAGGAGACTATCAAAACAGGTAATATGATACAATAGTAATGTTGAATATTCGATGCGACAAAACAAATAACTGCCGTATAACTACTAGCGTATACAACCAACTAATATGACGAACAGATCGGTAGGTGTGAATAATTAATGAAGAAAGAACTTAAAATACTGAACATTAGCTACATAAATTAAGTTCACATAACGAGAACATATTTTTCAATATCTTAATGGTAACACTCATCGCCTATTTGTTTTATCGCAGATGACATTTTCTAGTACATGTTATGTGATGATGATGATGATGATGATGACGAGGGAATACAACGCTAGGCACTTTCATCTTCATGGTGGCCACTAGCTTGTTTCTTCATCAACCTATGACAATTACCTACAAACATCCCTGTTGCCATCATGAGTTTCTGTCGTCATGATCTCAGATTTACACTGCTGCTTCATGTTTTGATTCGGTTTATGATTCTAAGATGCGATGATAGTACTACATCTATTTTGTTTGAAGTGTGCAACCCCCCGTCGATTTCATATTGGATCAACTTGATAGGTAACTCAAGACGTGCTCTTAGTTCTTAGTTCTTATTTTAGCAATATCAGTTTCACATTCTTTCTGGTTCATGTTCTTATTTACCCTAATATGACAACCTGATTGCTGAACTTAGTCCTAATAATCTATGACTTTCATGCTAATCTGAGACCAGATTCTACAACCTCATTCAGTAGTTCCTCATACGATACATCTAGTGCATCGGTGTCTACTCGCAATCAGCTTGACTTTTGACACCACCTCTCCATTATGCACTATAATATGTTACGACTCTAGGAAGGAAGTGAAACCAGCAATTTAAGGTAAATCAACAACTTATTTATTTCTCTACAATACAATATGAAGATTCAAGAGACACTTACAGTATTGTGAATTAAATCCAAAATAATCCTAAATGTCCTTACACAAGTCCAAAAGTATCAAATGTTCCGAATCAATTCCAATAGTCTTGAATGTCCTGATATAACATAATGGTGCAATTCAGAATGTCTAATGTATTAATCCAAAATTCAATGAGCATTTCAGTAATTCCATTGAAAATTTTAAATAAATAGTTTCTCTCAAATTATATCTAACAGACTGATCTAAGAGAGGAATGAATTATTTGTTAATCAAATTCCTATTTATACACATTTTCATTTGACCTATAACGTAAAAGAATTTGAAGATTTCCAACGGAAAAAACCAAGTCAAACAATAAACAAGACTGAGCTTTTACTCTTGTTACGTAAACATGTTGTTTACAACTTACAATCATAGACAAAAGTTAGATATGTAAACATGTTGTTTGCAACTTATAACCATGAACAAAAGTTAAGCACACATATGAATTAAATATACATTGCAATTCTTAGAAGTACTGCGTCCAGATTAGATGCATTGTATGCAGAATTACAGGAATTTGATATTTTTTCTTCACTGAAACCGTTTCTTCTGATGACCTTTCCCTGAAAATTTACCAAAATCCAGTTAGGAAAGATCGTGCAGGTGATACTTTACGATGGTGTTATAATGTATGTCAAGGAAAGACTTTATTTCCAAAGGCCAGGTGATCTTGAAAACTAAATTCTTTTCCATGCTTATGGATTGAAATTTCACTTTGAGACGAATATTTGAAGGCTTATTCTATAGACCTCCAAATGCAACTGACGCGTATATTTCAATGATTAAAGACTCCATACACCTTGCTGTTGATAAGGCGATTAGAGGTATAATTGTAAACACGTGACTTTAACTCGGTATGCGAAATGCACTCTCCGATCACGAAATGAAATCACCAGTGATGAGCTATCCCGTCGCCAATACATTAATCAGCCCACTCATTTCGCTGAATACTCTTCAATTTTGATAGATCTGTTATTTGTTAATGAACAATGAAAGTTTCATTCTCAGCGGGGTTGGAGATCCTGTCTTACATCAGGATATTATATATCATTACACCATTTATGGAATATTTAACGACAGAAAACCAAAACGTAAATCGTTTTCGAGTCCTATATGGATATACGGCCAAGCGATTATAATCAAGTGAGACATAAAGCATCCACTATCGACTGTGATTGCTTGAAATGTACCGCTATCGACAAATATGCACAATATATCACTGACTATATAGACTTCATATATAGCCAATGTATTTCGAACAAACTGTTGTAGTTAAACCACCATAACTTACATGGATGACATGGGCAATCAGAGGATCAATACGCACACGTACGAGAGCCTATAGAAAAGCCAAACAATCTTATTTATCATTTCATTGGACAAAATTTCGTTCTCTGCGGAACAAAACAATCTTAATAAATAGAAAAGTCAAACAGCTACATACTAACAAATTAGCACAAAAGCTGAAATCAGGCACTACATGATCCAAAGACTGGTGGTCAGTCTTTGAGGTATTTATCCGCCCTCACTGCCCACGTTCTATTCCATGTCTTCAACATAACGGTTCGATAATTACCGATAATGTTCACAAAGCTGACTTATTTAACATTTTTGTAGAGCAATCTGTACTGATGTATCAGATGTTGAACTTCTAGATATATCCTTGTATATGGTTGTAAGCTTAGGTTCTCTAGAACTAACGCCTGACGCAGTACAAAATGTTCTCATTAGCCTTCTTCTTGGTAAGGCTTCTGGTTCCGATGGTCTAAATAGCTATATTCTGCGTGAGCTGTGTAATTAACTCTCAAATCCACTTTGTTCAATTTTAACCAGTCTCTAAGAGAATCAACCTTACCAAACATTTGAAAAGAAGCAAACGTTTGCACAATTTTAAAGAAGTGCGACCCTATCATCGTATCAAGCTATAGCCCAATATCGTTTCTCAATACTGTTGACAAATAGTTGAAAGACTGCTTGTAAACACATATTTAATACCTTGTGTGAAAATAACATTCTTATACCATCTGGTTTTATTCCGGGTAATTCTATGGTTAATCAGTTAGCATACCTCTATGATACGTTCTGCAAAGCAATTGATTCCGGTAAGGAAATTGGAGTTGTTTTTGCTACATGAAAAGGTGAGATAAGTAAAGCTTTTGACCGAGTGTGACACAAAGGGCTCGTTCATAAATTGAAAGCTACTAGTATCACGGGAGGTCATTATAAATTTGTTCTCTATCTATCTCAGGCGCAGACGACAACGAGTGATACTTTCAAGGTTGTTTTCAGAGTAGGTGTGTATTACAGCTGGTGTGCCCCAAATGATCCGTTTTAGGTCCGTTCTTTTCTTAATATTGCATATGATATACATTCCAATGTAAGTTTATTTGCAGATGATACAAGCCTCTTTCTAACTTCAGATAATACCGTCGTAACCGCTCATAACTTCGAATCTACCTTGGAAAAAAGTATTCAGTCAGCAAATAACTGGCTTGTATCTGTCAACCTTTTAAAACTAAATCCCTGACAGTTTCTAACGAAATTGATAAACCCTTCCAACCACTACTATATATGCTCAACCAAAGAATTAAGTAAGTTGACGTGCAAAAACATCTTGGAGTATCTCTCTCCTCATAGCACAAATAGACTATATAAAGGAAACGGCAATGGTCAGGAATTAATGTGATGCGTAAACTCAGATTCCAACAGGAAATCTTTAGAAATTATGTTTGCGTCTTTTATTCGACCTATTCTTGAATATGGTGATGTGGTTTGGGATATTGCACTTTACTAGAGAAAAGAGAACTCAAAAAAAATGCAAAATGAGGCACCAGAATTGTGACTGTAAATTAGGATCTATTGAAGCGCTACACTAAAAATAGGATAGGAAAATTGTATATCCAGACAACAAAAACACAAGCTTACACTCTTGTATACAAAGACAACTGGTTCAAGTCCTCATCTCTGATTCCATCAGCTGTTTGTGATAGTACTTGCTATGACTTAACTTACGTAATGTAAACAATTTCTAATTAGTACAGGCTAGAACAAGTCTTTATTACAACTCGTTTTATTCGTCGGCTATTATAGAATGGAATACATTATTTATTGAAACTCGTCAAACAAGCTCCATTAATAACTTCAAAAGCACATTAAATACTCAAGACACTTATATTCCCATACACTTATATTCCCAAACACTTTTATTGGGATAGAAGCAAAATTCTAATTCTTCATTCCCGACTTAGACCAAATTGCAGTTCACTTAATCAACATTTATGTATAAAGAACATATTCGGACCACCCCATTCTAGATGTAGATCTGTAGAAAGCAGACGACGCTTCTTTTTTATTTCGTTTATTAATTCATAGAACTGTTTCAATCCCCCATACCATATGGTAATTTAACTTTAAATACCTTCTTGTATGGTACTACAACGCTTCCGTATGAAGTAAACATCAGTATTTTCGATGCTGTTTATAAATTTATAGAACAATAAACAAGATTTACTACAGCCCACCTGTTACTGTCACGCATTCACTTCCACGGGTCATGAACAGCAAACAGGAATTTCGTCTTTTTTTATTAGATTATTCGCCATCGCCTCCGCAACGACTCGCTCTAGAAGGAGGCACTTATCACTTTTAATATCGATTTTTTGTTCCGTTTTGCTTATTTGCATATTTCTTTTTGGCCTTTCCTTGTCTTTTCTCCTCGTTTTCTCAGCTTTCTACACAACGTTTGACACATTTTAATTGTCAGTTTCTCCTTTTAACTTCTTTATTTTCTCTGTTCTCAACTTTCACCTACTCCCTCCTTGTTTATCCTTCTGCTTTAGATACCTTGACTAAATGTTTGTGCTTAATCAAGAGACTCTACACTTTGATTATTGGATAATTCAGTTTTTGTCATTAAAACTTAATATCATCCACCATATATTCATATAAATTTACAATGTTTGTACCGTAAAAGGAAAAGAACATTATAAGCCATTGACTTTCGTTTTAATCCTTTACCTTCAATAGTGTACCTTATGTAATCTCCACCTATAAATTTACAAAATAAAATAAGTTTAAACTAACGCTATGCACTTGAAATTATGGGCCCTAATTACCGGGTAAAATGAATACTGAATACTCACATGTATATAATCCTCGTTCATATACACGTTTATAAACGAATGCTTGTGGTTATCCTTGCATTTCCAGCTATATTCTTCATATTTATTTCATTGCTTTCTAGATAAGATTGTTTATTCCCTTTTACTGTACAATCATTCAAGTTTACATTTAGACATTTGTACATTATTTGCATGTGAGTTGTCTATCGTTGTATTGTTCGACATACATGAATCTGTAAATCTCATTGTGGAGGAAATAAAGAATAAATGAAGGACTAAATGAAAGTTATGCACCCGACGAACAATATAAAAACTTAAACGCCTTAACACACAAAAGCATACAATGAACGTGCATGTAATAATTAAGCACAGGTAAGAAAGGTACCGCCTTATAATTAATAATAGACATACATACATACATACATACATACATACATACATATTGGAAGCATATAAAACATGTAAGATTAGTACCGTCTCAAAATAATTAATGGTCAAAAGAGTCCACATGGGAGTTCAAGCTTTTTTTGGCACACTCATGTTTGTCTATTCGTCTGTATGTTCTCTGCTATAACGACCCTAGCTCTGTTAGACTACTTTGACATTTTCTATAGCCAAACTTGACGCATGTATACATGCATAACATACGCACGAGCATACAGCCATGATTTATATTTGCACGAACATATATATTCAAGCCATAGCTCACGCAGATTAATATAAACCATTACTTATGACACATATCTGTATAATGCTAAATTTAGTGATGAACTAAACTCAGGAATTATTACTGTAATTTACAAATCGTTCTCTCGTAACACGTTTTTTACATATATGTGGACAGACATCACCCGAGGGAAGAATAATAATTTGATTGCCTAACGCGACAGTCTCACTAGACCGCGACAAATATATACTTATTGCCTAAGATCACACGCTAGATTAGGATCTATATTTAATAAAGCCGTATTTACTCATGTCAATACATAAATCTCATTTCTAGCGTTCGCAAGGCAGCAGAGTTAAAGGGCTAGAAATATACATGTTCTTACAACGAGTGCAAAACAGAGACTAAAAAAAAAAAAAAAATATCTTCACGTATTTAACATGTTAACATTTGAACGTGATGATTTCCAAAAAGAACCGTAAGGCAGAATATATCAATTTACTCTGGTGTCTTCTTCATTCAGTGCACCCCACCCCTCCTGATACCCCAACAAGCAAATCCCCTTGGGGCTCGGCATGTAGAATAGTCCCCAAGCACCGTCCTCCGTGTTGTAAGTGGAGACGAGAGCCACAGTTACTCGGTACTTAACCTGTCACGGAAATCAACATGCATGCTTTCCAATATTAATTTATGCACGAATGGATACTGATTGTATCTAAATAGAACAAAACACCATAGAATGATGAGAATTTTCCTTTCACGATGCAGAGATCTTAATTGTAACCTGTGCATGGTTTGTACAGTGTTATATGGAATCTTTTCGTATTGCATGCCATCTATATGTGTTTTAATAACATGCAAATTAGAAATCATTTCACGTACACTACTGTTTGGTATTCTAGAGGACGTCTTCATACGTTTATTATGCACTCATTGCACTGACTGAAAAGTAGAGATTACATCTTCATGAGATTTTATTTATATCTATATCGAAAATAATATTGTCGGTAAAAGGGAACAGTAACTTTATAGAGCTACCGGCCCGGAATAGTGACATATGTTCAGGTGTCTTAACTAAAGCAGCCATAGATTTGTAGTGTGGTCAGTAACTAATTATGCGCATTACCAGTTTTTCATGATTTGGAAATGATCAAATGTACGTGCTTTGAATTACGTATGAATACTTGTTGCATGGTAACCATTGTACCTTGCACTATCGTTGGATGTCAACTACTCAATGGTTCAACTCTTCGTGATTACGTTCGGACTTCAGGACTTGTTTACCCAGGCTTGTAATGCTATCGTCATAGCAGTGTATTCCATCTTGTACTTGTTACCTTCCTAATTTGCTGTCCTATGTTCATTACTGCACTCCACATTATTGCAGGAATTACTCCGACAGATTGAAGTGCAGAAGACCATCATTGAGAGACAACAAGAAACTATTGTACAAAAAGAACTTGAGGCGTGCAGAAAAGAGCGTGCACAGGTAAATTACGTTTATTCAATTATGTTTTATTGTAAATTTCTTGTACTTACTACATCACGGCATCAAGCTTGATTGTCACCTACAGTGCTTATATCTGGACTGTTGAATCAATCAATCTGGATGACATATCAGTTTGACTTAAGATTGACCAAGCTTAAACTTGATTTGGGGAACCAGTCGTAAACTTTAAATAGATGCAAACAACTTCCGATTCAGGCTTTTATCTGGGTTCTTAGATTTCATAATAGAATATAAAACTTTTTGCGCTAAAATGCAAAAGGATGGTTAACCTTTGCAGAATTGTTTGATGCAAATATTAAACGTTGCAGTTGATTTATTGATAAAATGAAATAATCGAAGTTTACAATAATCATACCATCAAGGTTCCATACTTCCAAAAGAAAGACGTAATTGTCAACAAAGAGTTGCATGACAACCGTCATAAGACTTTTACTTAAATATTGCGATGAACAATTTATATGAAAAGGAGACTGTGGAGCAAAACCTGACTTGCGGTTATTACTTTTTATATTTGCACTTCTGAAACCTATATATCTGTTTCCTGCTGCAAATAAGACGTAAAAAATATTGAGCCTGTTGTGAAAACAACATATAAGCCATTTTTGTTTTTGTTGAACATTCTGTAGTTATGACATGATGTGTTGATTGTGTTGTGTTGCTGCGACCATGAACATTATAGATGTATATGGTAGTGGAGGGTAATGTCAGACTGTACAGTCTGGTAGAATGAAACGCCTTCGAGAAAGAAAGTTTGGTTGAATGATTGGCCGATAATTATTTCACATCAAATAATATTAAAATTGGCTACACCGATTGCTAATAACGTGTGCTGCAAGCAGATGTGTGCTTGACGAAGTGGAACACGTTTAACAATTAATAATTTTTTGAATTCCTGGCTGGTCTGGTTATTGAGCAGTTAATAGTAGCTTAATGTTACAGAATAGCACTAAGGAACGTTGCACCAGATGCATGGACACACACACACACACACACACACACACAGATATATATATATATATATATATATATATATATATATATATATATATATATATATATATATATATATCTGTGTGTGTGTGTGTGTGTGTGTGTAATAGTGTTGTAATAGTGCTGCAAAGTGGTAATACACAGTGCAGATAGCAGATATTTTTATACCCCCGCACAATGGGGAACGTATCATGTTATGATGTCTGTCCATGCATCTGTTTGTCTGTTCCCTATTTTGTTTTCGTACAATAATTCAAGTTCTCCGTCATCTACTGTTACCAAACTTAGTAAATAGCTTGCATTTTTGGTAACGTCGATCAATCTCATTAATAAAGTCGAAATGTCAAAGGTCAATGTCACTGTGGCTGAAAGCTGACAAAATTGTTTCCGCATATTAGTTCTACATTGCAGACCTGAACTAAATAAAACACATTTTATTTTGTTGTCTGAAGGTATAGGTCAAGCTCACAAATAACTGAAAGAAGAAACATGGTTCTAGGGCAATAACTTTAATCATATAACCAATTTGTACTGATGACTTTCACTTGAGGTAAGAACCAAGCTTACCAAACTTTGGCAGAAATATCAAAGTATAAAGTCACTGTGGCTAATACAAGAAAATTGTTTTAATCACAAAAGTAGTTCTTGACCATACACATTCACCAAAGATAAATCTACATTTAAATTAAACATTTTATTTAATTTATGCATCACACTGACAGATCATGATGATGACTGCGATAATAATAATAATAATAATAATAATAAAGAATTATTCTGCCCATCATTATCGTCAATATTGTTTTATTGGTTGCCATTCATGTTGTATGTCGTAGCTCTTTCTGATGACTATAATTTTCACCTGTAAAATCATCTTTGTTCCTAACAATTATATATGTAGAATCATGTAAAACCCATGTGAACGCATTGCAAACTTGCTAATGCACAAGTGTGTAAATTCGCACTTGTGCATGAATACACATCACGAGAATATTTTTTGCCGGTTCAGGTGATGTTTCTTTTCGTATCTATATTAAATGTAGTTTTTAACGCTTTTTTACCAGTATCCTCTACTTTGCGGGGGGGTGGGGGGTCAGGTGCTTCACTCCCCCCCCCCCGCAAACCCTCACTAGCTGCTGTAGATAACATTACGTGTTAAATAAAGCATATGTAGGTCTCAAACGTCTGATGCTGAACATATTATAGCTATAATAATTGTACACATCAAGGACAGTTTACGTACTGCTTTCAGGATATATTTTGTAGATTTATAAAGACTTCCCTATCTTACGTACCACACACACACACACACACACACACAAGCCTTAATCTGGCTTTGCTCTTTATTCCGTTTGTTTGTTGTTTGTTTTGTTTTTTGTTTTTTTTTGTTACTATGTAAAAAATATTCTTTGAGCGCCAGATAGGTAGGTTTTTGCTTGTTGAAGGCTTACCACGTGAGTGTAAGTGAACCGGGAGATGATGTTTTTTTTGTTTTTTTTCCCCCCAGCTGATCAGGAGCAGTGTGTATTTGCGTACATAATTGATACATAACAGATCACTTTACAGGTCTGGAATCTGAGCTGCACGCTCCTTTCAAGCTTTATATCGCTGGTTTGTTAATAATACACTTTTGGAATATTACTGAATGTCTACATGTCAGTGCTAACGGTCATATTTTAAAAGGTAGATAACTAGCACGATTCCTTGGAAAACTATAGTATTCTCACACCATCCCGTTTGTTGATACATCCCTACCAATTTTAGAAACAGAAAGCATCAAGGATATGAAAAATGCACAAAGCTTAGTCGTTTCATTCATTGATTTATAATTTCTAACCTGATTGTCGCCAGGGGGTCTAAACACTGCCAGCACCCTGGCGTTTTGATTCAAACGGTAGTTTCTTTAGCAACACAATCGCCATATTTGCTTGGGACAGTCTACATTTTCAAGCAACAGGTATGCTGTAGCTTACCGTCTTTGAAAATCTCAATAATTCCGTAAATTTTGGATTTACATCTCTTTTAACTGATGTATGCATTCGTTCTTCCTATTTTTTGTTCAATTTATATTAGAAATATTATAACTAAACATTGCAAATATTGGACGCATACGACTCAGTTTTTAATGAAATGACTATTGTAGAAACTAGCAACTGACTGCAAGAAGTCTGTTTGCTTGTTTACATCGGGATCTTCCGTTTGCGTTGAAACGCCAATAATTCGACAGCGTCAGGAACCTCTTGGCTACATCAGGTTAGAAATTATAAATCAAAAAATGAAATGACTACGTTTTGTGCATTTTTATGTCCTTGATGTTTTTCGCTTTTAAAATCGGTTGGGAGGTACAAATAAACGGGAAGGTGTGCGAATATTATAATTGCTGTGAATATTTCTCATATTTATTACTTCTAGAGATTTTCAATTAAGGCACCAAAATGCTGATTGTATAACGATATCCAATCAGAAGGAAGATTAGTTACATGAATGAGTAAAACATATATGCAAGGAAACAAGATAATGTCAACTCATGGCCCTGTGATCACTGAGCGTAAGTGACTTCAAAACAGCGATACCATGTCCTGCTCATTAAGTGATGCCAACACAGAGAGATAACCATGTCCTTCTCGTTAGCATATCACATCATATAAAATTACAGTATTTTATGTTGAGAGGTACCCGCTAAGTGCCATTTTTTTGTGAATACTTAAAATTTCATGAAAAAATGTTCAAGTTACGATGATTTCATTTTGTATATGATATACAATGGCAGCCGGATAGGTGACGGATATGAGGCCTGCATGTCCGACAAGCTGCCAGTGTACTTATAAAATACATGATGCACACACCTTTGACAGCGATAACGTCGTGCTAAGGTCGGTAGCTGTATGTGTGTGTGCGTGTATGGAGGCCTATTGGTACCGCTAGGTTTCGTCGAATAAAATATATTGAATATCTGAAAACAACAGGCTGGAATGCAGACAGTTATTGCAGTAACGAGTGCAGTTTAAAGAATGAAAGATGATCTGACCTTTTCACTACAAAGAAATGATTTAACACCATCGCTTATCAGTGATAACTATATAGACTCTGGTAAATATGTGCAAGGCCGAAGTGTACAAGGGAGAGCACTGTTATGTGCAATACAAGTTATAAAACACCAAATATTTATACAAACATTGACACTTCGAGTCATCGACGATATCGAAAATCAACCTTTTATGTGGCAAATTTGTTTTATGGTGCTGAAAAATACACACATTTTAAAAAGCATCATAATTTAAAAGATTTCATAAATAGCGATCTTTTTAATCAAAGGCTCAAAAAGGAGTGTGTGTGTGTGTGTGTGAGAGAGAGAGAGAGAGAGAGAGAGAGAGAGATTTGGATTTTTAACGTAGTTTTAACAATTTTTCAGTCATATCGCTACAATGCCTGCAGGGTGACAGTTTATAGTGATGTCTACAACTCGGGCATCATGCCGCAGACATGTAGCTTTCTCATGTCCCACCCAATCACATTATTTTGACACCAGGCCGACCAGTCCTAACACAAACTTCTTAATGCTGAGGGCCTAGCGAGGCAGCTGCTAGTATCATTTTAATAAGTCTTTAGTATGACTCGGCCGGGTTCGAAATCGCGACCTCCGGCATCCGAGGCGGACGCTCTAACCACTAGGCCACCGGAGCGGTCCCGCACACAGTGAAAACCATTGGATAAAACTAGATGTCAAAACGTGTGAATTGTGTTGTTTCTTTAAATGAAAAGCATTATGCCGAAAAAAGACTGCGTAGTTTGTAACGCCAACCTATAAAAAGCCATTTTCCATTAAAAAGGATGACAGGTGCATAAAAATCAATACACATGCAATAGGTTTGGAATATTCCTTATTATGTCCACATATCTGATAAAATGTCAGTATCTGGCCTTGACTTCATGAAACAACAATTTCTTATATTTATTGGATTGAGAACGAATTTTGTTACAAACAAAAATGTGTCTTTTTATTTGTTTTGTTTTGTTTTGTTTTGTTTTGAAAATGTAAGACACTCTCTTTTGAATTTTTGGCTACAATAAATATACTCTGTATGAATAGTACTTGTATTGGCAATATTTTGTTATATCATTTTTCATCAGGGAATAGGTTAAAATAAATTTCGATTTTCTTTTAAATTGAAAATGTGTTGGGGAATAAGTCCCCAGTGCATACACAGATAGAGCTGAAATGGTGTTTGAGAAAGCAATATCATGGTTTGGAGTTGGTATAGTCAGCAAATCCGTTGTGATTTTCTCAGACTCTTTATCCGTTATCTCAGGTTAAATTTTTTTCAAAGTCCATTTAGTGGAAATACCGAGAAATACACAGCCACAAGGTCCGATTGATCAAGACATCTCGCAAAGAATATACAACTAGATAGAAATACAACTTGCATCTGTTGTGAAGACAAATTAAAATCTCCATGTTCATACCATGAAAGGGTTCATTGTTTCTGTGATTATTATTAATATTATTGTTTTGTGTTGCTTCAAGAGCACTTAAGACACTACTGACCATATCATGCCGAGAAAATCCGTGATTAAAATATGGATTCATACTAACTAGCCATAGAAAGAATAGTATATCCAGAAAGATAGGACCATAAAATACGTATATATTATCATCACAGTAATGCCATCACGTCGAGTTCTTAGCTTTAGAAAATATGAATTATTACAGACGCAAAGCGTCGAGACATGATAAGGATTTTTTATGCTGACTACAAGACGTGATCTAGCAGTCAAGATCGAATTACTATGATAACGATATTTTGTTTGTAACTGTTAATAACACGAGCTCTTCTATGTAAGGGGGCAGCAAGTGCATATATGCGATTTACAGCTACTGCGCAGTTGCCAAATGTTGCATTACGGAAGATTGCATTAGGTGAATAACCATGAAAGTTTTTATCCGAAGCCAGGCTGATAGCGTTGGGACCTTTTCAGGCGGGACGTTGTAAGAGGCTCCAAACAGGGACTTTACATGGCAATGACAGCGTTATTTTAAAACTCATTTATTACGGGACTGGACAGAAGTTTGGAACTTGATTATAAAGATTTCCTACGGAGAATGTTACTCATTTCCTTTTGCATGTAATGTGAGGTTACGCAAAGCTATTCACACTTGTCCAGTTGTAACCCTGACACATCGAGGAAATAATGGTCATAGCCTCGTTTGAGAATATGGTAATAAGGGATCAGAAAACGACAGTATCGTTTGATGGTAAAATGATGTCTCATTCATGGGCAGAAAATGTATAGACATATAATAAATCTTTTTTTCTGTCGTGTCTAAGTAATCCCGTGCCTGGATGATATGAGTAAAGATTTAGAATGACATAACTATTTTAGAAAACACTACTTACTTGAAAGCAAGAGCTGGTAGGTACTTTTTACATTTACTCTGTGATAGAGCTTACCTTTTAGTTACGGACTTCTCTTTATTTTGACAGTCAATTACGCTGGACTGTGTCATTGTTTATAACAACTTCAAGATTTCTAACTTAAAACAAGGCATTTATTTTTACTTTACAAATACAGTATTGAAAAGTTTACCTTGTACGCTATATTGTAGTTTTATTAGTCATTTTTGATGCTGTACATTTCTAAATGTGGTTATGTTTTACTACTTAATGGTCATTATTTTCACAGAGCGACGATAACATCAGAGAGGCCAATGTGAGAGAATCTATTGAGATTGCTAGGGAAGCACAGATTGCACAATATAGGGAGGAAGTCACCAATCTACAAAAGTTCTTCGACGAAAGGTGATGTTGCTTAAAATTGTTGTTTCTCATTAGGAAATAGAATTAAATAGAGTTAAGAGTCCATCAAACTTCTTATTGGGTAGGCAGGAAAAGAAATAATTCTTTGTGAGGAAGCTGTCAATTTATGAATTCATGAAAGAGGTATTAGCTACAAAATATTTGTGCTACAAAAAAGAAATTTTCAATTCTTGCATTTGTTTATTAATAATAAAAGTGTCGATTGAATGGTATTAAAAACAATTTGACGTTTTCGAGGAAATCCGGCCGAAAATTCTTTAAAACTGCATGCGGGTCATGAAGAATATTTGTTTGCTCCGTGCTCTCTTCTGAGGACACAATTCTGCGTCCTCGTAGTAACGATTGCCGCGGAGGGTCGACATGGCTGCTGAACGAAGTGTAGATCTGATAGTGTGCACAGTTTGAGAAAAAAACTGTTGAAACACGAATAGGACAAATAATTCAGAAAGTATAGGATGCATAGGACCCGTCAAATTCATCCCTAAAATGACCTACGATAGAAAATTGAGGATGGACGTAGAAATGAAGCTGTGAAATATAAGTGATTACCTGTTCACATGATCACGTGTTTTTGTCAACACACTAACCTGAATACCTGCAATGATAATGACAATCAAGTGTAGAACAATGATGATATATCTGTTATTAATTGGGTTGAAATGAGCATTTGCTTAATGATCAGGATTTATATCGACGATTTTATTCACACGTTTCGCGTGTGTCAGGTGAAGCACGTGCAGCTTTCTCAGCTAGGCATATACTTAGACCTAATATACCTGCCCGTTTGGACTTTTCACTGGAAAGTTATTAACTCTTGGTCAGATAATTAGAAAGGTGTCATTGCTTTCATGCCATAATATGCACGCATGATTCAAGCACTCTAATACCTATTTCTCAATCTGATCAGGCCTATTATTAATAATTCATTACAAAGGTAAACGGACGGGTCATTCTGGTTTATCTTTCCGTGTTTGTCCGCTGCTTTGTAAATAAGACAAAAGCAAAACAATTCATTAAAAGGACAAAAGCTTCATTCCCCTGTTTTATACCCTAGTTAAAATCTTATGCACCTGGCGTACATTCGGACTAAAATAACATCAAAGGATAAGAAAATCATTTTCAGCATTGATTGCATAAAATCGAGAAGAAAAAAAAAATAATGCTTCTTTAAGGAAAGCAATAATTTCATCATGAATATAATCTAAAATGTAGATACCGAATATAACTTTTTACTTCGTATTCAGAATAGTAATTCTTTTAACATAGTTTATCGTATCAATACGAAGATTAAATGTCTATGTGGACATGATGAACAAGTTAAATTTTTTATTAAGTTCTTCTATAAAGGTTAAAAATTGGTGAGGGGGCTACTTTAGGTAGATATGATGTAGCTATACAAGTAATATAGGTTTTCCAAACTTGATCTGAGTTTTTCTTAGTCCGCTCTTTATTGTTTTTGTTGTTGTTGTTATGTTCTTTGCTTTTGCCAAGAGATGTGTACTTCATTGAAATATTTAGTACAATTTAGAGGAAGCGCTTATATATATATATTACAAAGGTAAACCGCCAAGTGATATGATTGATAACATTAGCGAGCGGCCAACGACTGCTTTCAAGGAGAAACCTTTTACTCCTGAAAACATTCTACATAAAGACTACTCACATCAACATATAGATAAAGACGAATACTCAGACCAAGAATATGTATATATATATATATATATATATATATATATATATATATATATATATATATATATATATATATATATATATTCATTAAAACAATAAAATCAACACTGGAGTATACCTCCTGGCCAGACGCCACGTCATGTATAAATTAGGAACATGATCGTTTCTGCAGGCATATTTAAACAGTCTTTGTTGTAAATACAGATTTCTGCACAGAAAGCCATCTATGAATATTTTGATTGATATTTGGATAGATCGATGTCTAATTGTTTTCTGTGTCTGTGTGTGCAAACCTAAAATTCTTTGTTCCAAACAAGTAGTTTATTCTATTTGTAATTTGTTCTCCTTTCTCCTCTCCAGAATTCAAGAAATGTCTAGCGAACATAAAACCTATGATCAGACAGTGCAACTGCTAAACACCAAGCTTCTTGAGTATGAAAGTGAAATCACCAGGCTTAGGAATGAAATGGAAACAGAAAGAAAGTACATTCAAGGTCCTCCATCGCCAGGTAAAGATGGCCGAGAAGACAGTCAAGAGTCAGTAACAAGAACAAACCACGAAAGTGATAGCCGTAAAAGCAACCAGATATTAAATGAACGTACAGAAAGGTTTGAGACTAGTGATTCTTCGCCAACACTTCTGGACTCTTCCAATAAAGGTGACGAAAACAATAGACAAAGAAACAAATCAGATACTGATGAAGTCCATAGGAGAGAGTTTGATGATGATTATATTCTTGAATCAGGTGAAGACGTAGGTAACAGAGAGTTATTCAAACCGCCAAGTGATATGATTGATAACATTAGCGAGCGGCCAACGACTGCTTTCAAGGAGAAACCTTTTACTCCTGAAAACATTCTACATAAAGACTACTCACATCAACATATAGATAAAGACGAATACTCAGACCAAGAAATCTCCCAAACTGATGAAGATGTTGATGCACATGAAGATTGCCATGCGCGTGATTCTCCCAGAGATTATGGCTATGAAAACTATGGATATCAGGACCTTCAGGAAACACAGAAAAAATTTCCCTCAGAAAGTGAATTGGAAGAAATACTTAATAGTGGAGATGAGCCTGGGAAATTATCCAAAATACCAGGAAAGAATTTTAATGGAGCTCGTCATCATTCACTGGATAATATGGTAAGCCAACATCTAATGCATGATCAAGACACGAGGCATGTATGGAGTGATGTAACTAACACGCATGCAACTGTTGACCAGGCTAGCAATATAAGAAGTTACAACGCTAACATGTATACAGTTCATGCCCAAAACAATTTAACTATATTCCCTAGAATGTATGGTTCATTAGATGTGATACAGGAAGAAAGCATCCCAAGTACTCCGGACAATATCGATCCTGATGTTTCTAATGTTACTTACAGACAAGACAAACAACAGCACCCTTGTGATCCACACTTAAAGAAAGACGGAGGAATGCTGCCGGGTCAACTTATTGGTAGAAGTTTTACTGAACAAAACGCTCAACATTTTCCCTCGCATGTTTGTAATGAAAACCTGAAAGATCTGGACATGAAAGGTTTGGCTTATCGGGTTCATCGATCAGCATCTGATAAACCTAGTCCTAAAAAACTTGCTAGGGATGTGGCAGAAGCATATTATGTGAGTAGCACTGACTGAATTCGTATCTAATAGAGCAGGATAAAAGTTTAAACAACGTAAATTTTAGCATTAATGATTACTTGTCTACATGTCAGAGTTTTCTGGCATCTTAACAACTTTAGTAATTTTATATTTTTTTCACTATAATTGACCATCACGTTGCATGAACACACACACACACACACACACACACACACACACACACACACACACACACACACATATATATATATATATATATATATATACTGCTGCTGCTTATATATACCTATATACTATATATATATATATATATCTATAGGGGTATTCTAGTTCAACAAAATGCAGTTGCTACCTAACTTCATGATATGGCTTTACTAACAGCGATCTCCACATCAAGTTGCACTTAAGTTTTTGAGATGGAAAACTGCTTACATGAATACACCAACTTCATTTAGCAAATGAAAGTTATTGGCATTGAGATACATACAGTTTTGTTCCCGATAATGTTACCAAATCAGTTCATAATTTAATGTGTTCCTATCAACTACAACAATAGGCATAAAAAGGAATAGAAACCTGAACAGTTTGTTAATTGCTTTTCATGCATGCTCTGCTTATTTATGGTAGTATTAACATTTTGATTCAGTCAGCCGCTTGTGTTGCAATGTTTGATTCCAGTCTGCCTACTTGTGTTGGCATGTCAAGTAGGCATGTTTGATTCCAGTCTGCCTACTTGTGTTGCAGAGTTTGATTCTAGTCAGTCAACTTTTGTTGCAGTGTTCGATTCCAGTGAGCCTACTTGTGTTGCAAATTTTGATTCCAGTCAGTATGATTGAGTTTCAATGTTTGATTCCAATCAGTCTGATTGTGTTGCAATGTTCAATTCCAGTCAGCCTACTTGTGTTGCAGTGTTTGATTCCAGTCAAACATCTTGTGCTGCAATAGCATCAAATTAAAAGAAATATTACTAACATGCAGTAAAAAATGCAGTTTTCATGAACATGAGATATAATAAAAACGTGTTAATTCTGTATCCATTTGTAGAGCAAATTAAATTTCAAGCGATTGAGTAATTTCATATTTTTATTAAGAATTTATCATATTAAAACAAAATAGGAAATATATTTTTCTTTAATCTGCATATGTCATTTTTAGTGCAGCAAGATGTCATATGAGGCAGTAATTTCATGGAGTTTAAAGGGGTTTCTTCAATTTGTTTGGTAACTCAGGAATAAAAACCTAAATTATTGAAATGTATAAGAATAAACATTTAAAATTAACATTATATTATTCTATCCTGTTTCTGTATATGTAGTACATATGAAATTTCAAGTGATACACTCATTTTGCACATGCAAAAGCTAGGAATTTATTTAATTTTGTGATGTTCGTCTATTCATACATTCTTCATATTGAGGAAAAGAATATCATCAAATTATACAGTTGAGCAATTTCAAAATATTCATAGTCATACATCAATTAATTAAACCAGTTCTTCTTAAAATATATTTTTATGTAACAAATTTCATAAATCGCTTTAGATATAAAATATCAGGAGATGGAACTTTGAATAACAAACCCTTAACAGCAATCAGTAATCGTTAAATTCCAGAGATTTTGGGTCATTTCGTGAAATCTCTAGGTGAAGCGAGAATTACATGAAATTGATTCCAGTTTCAGTAATTTCTTGAAATCACTTATTTCAGTTTTATTATAATATATATTTCACTTTACTAATTAAAGGGACAGCAATAACTCCAAACAAGGGGATCCATGTTTATTTCCATTTATAGCATTGTTTCCATAACCAATAAGGATATGATCCACTGCTTACAGTTCCCTAAATATATTTGTGATATGATATTGTACAATATTTATATTGATAAAATCAATAAAATAATGAAAGCTATAAAAAAAATCGCTGCTTTAAATGTGACACATCGTAAATGTAAAATGTCCATGAACGATATAAAGAAACATGATCGTGTTTTATCTTCTGAAATGGTGTTTTATTTTACTGTAGACTCATGCAGACAATGACATGTACCATGTCTATCCGGATGATTCGACCATCATTGCTCTCAAAAAAGAGATAGATGAATTACGAAAAGATTTTGAACAGGTAGGAAAATTACTCATGCTATAACTCTTAAGATGTGAATAAAGATTACCATGCACAATAAATTGGCGATCTAACTTAATTGAATCGAGCTTAATTTGCATGTGGATATCACGACTGATATTGAATGGAAGCCTTTAACACACACAAATGTTCATTTGGATCTTACGACTACCGTTGAATTAGAAAATTTGTACTGAGTACACACGTTCTTGCGAATATTACAGCTACTGTTGAATAAGGAAACCTTTACATAACTTTTTGTTTGGATGTTACGACTACTGTTAATTCGAACCCCTTTGATGTATATAAACATTCATATTGATGCCACGGCTACTATTGAATAAGAAGGCCTTTATTGTATATACACATTCGTGTGGATGTTATGGATGCTGTTGAATTGAAATGCCTGTACATAAATGATAATGTGTCTGTTACGATTACTGTTTATCTTCGAACTGGAAAGCCTTGATTAAACTTAGACATTATGGAAATTACATGATATATACTACTCTTCCTTTTATCAATCCCCTATGCTTCGTCAACAAAAGCTTGCATAATTTAAACTTATGTCTATTGTATGATTCTATGGCAAGCAAAATATGCCTTGTTTATATCATTACATAGAAATATCTGATGGAGTTGTCTTCCACCGCAAACATATTTAGGTGAAGATCGTTATATGTCTGTAACAAATCATTTAATCAATCAATAGAAGTCTCCATTAAGTGGCTTCAGTTCCCAAAATAAGTGTGCTGTTGACACACATCACTGAAAAGCAGAATAATTGTATGTGTTTCTAATTGTTGATTGGATGTTTGATGTGATTTTAATGATTAAAGATAAGTATTTCAGATGGTTCAATGGTTCAGTGGATGTATTTCTAATGGTTCAATGGGTCTCTTTCTAATGGTTCAGTGGGTTTATTTCTAATGAGGCAGTGGTTCAGTGGATGTATTTGCAATGGTTGAATGGTTCAATGGATATATTTCTGATTGTTCAGAATTTTGGAAGGAACTCAGATTGAACATTCGAAGATTCATATTCGATTCATCTGAATAATTCAACTTTCAAATGCTGTCCATGCTGAGAAGGGTGGGTAAATAATCAGAACTTAGTTCTTTCATTTGATCTTGCCTTGCAGTGTTTTCAGACCAAACCCAATGATCAGACGTCTTTAAAGGAAATAACTGATGCTGAGATCGAAAACTTGAAGAAAGAAATTCAAACTTTGAAAAAGGTATTTAAGAAGGTAAATTCAGCAAGCAATGGAAGATAAGAATTACTTGTACAAATTTTGTTCTTACCTTTAAATGTGCAAAATCCAATGCCACATTTATCAAAATCAATGGTTAATTATTTTTTCTCTCTCTCTCTCCGTTATGTGTTTTTCACATTACTGAAATTACGCTTGCAAAGAATAATCCTGATAAAGTTCTGTAAAAGTTCTAAATGAATTAATAGTTCTGTATAAATTTCATAACCGGAAATGTACGTGTCCGCCAAGAATCCTGGTGTTGTCAAAATGGGATTCTCCAGAACTCCTTGGAAAGATTCAAAGTTCCAGAATAATATTATAGTCCAATTAATGAGCACTTTCTATTTCCAATGAACAGTCCAAACAAGTCTTACAACAGGAACACAAGAAATGAGGATGACTTCAAAATCCGAATGAATCTGATTGCTTAGTTCTTTCTTTATATTCACATTCTGCTGCGACTAAATTTGACAATATTCCCAACATGACGGATCTTACTACTCATTTTGCCTTGCATTTACCTATTCATGTGACCCAGCCCAACCAGTTGAAAGTTAATGAACTCTACTAGAAACGTTGAAACCCATCAGCCGATGAGAAATCCAAAAGGCGACATTAAATCTTATTACTGAGATTTTTTTTAGAATTCTCAACACATACGTAAACATCTATTTATAGATCCTATGTCATATTTGCTCTTGATGGACTAAGGTCACATAGGTAAAATCTAACAAAAGTTATTCTGTAAAATTTACAGTGATGAATTAAAATTGCAAAAATTATATATAATTGTAGGATGAAGACAAAAGCAAGACCTATCCTGAAACTGAGGATGACAAATTGATTGAATGCTTGAGAAACGAGGTACAACAACTCAGGAAGAACCTTGAAAAGGTACGTTATTGGGCTAACTAGGCCATGCCCGTCTTGGATTTGTTGTTGATGTTGATATTGATCATATTGTAAGATCAATTATGTTCTGGTCATTACAAAATAAATTTTAATTATAAATACATTATATTAAATATTTTTCCATCCCAATGATTCAGTCACTGCGCATTTTATATATGAATGTTCTAAAAAAATGGAAGCATGCCAAATACAACATAACTTGCTTTATATAAAACTACTATATTGCGTACAAATATGCTAGCTGTACTGATCATAGACCAGAAAAGCTTATGGGATTGTCTGCTGTCCGAAGTCTGTCGTCATTGTCCGTCCATCACTTAGCACAGGTTTGTTGTCACTATTCCTCCTAAACCACTTGCAGGATTTACATGAAACGTTACACACACACACACACACACACACACACACACACACACACACACACACACACACACATGTATCCCTTAGTATAGTTGCCAATATGGCTGCCACAAAAGTAATCTTGACATTTTTGTTATCGCTACTGCATCTAAATGGAAGGATATATCAACATTCAATTTTACTGAAAGATTTCTTGTGATATCTGGTTGATGCTGTATAAAAACTTTGCTGATAAGATGTCCACTATGGCTGCCAAAGCGGTCTTCTTAAAAAGAAATCTTGTGTTTGTTAACCGTTCTGAATGAAAAGTAATACAGCAACGAGGTTTTCACCAGAGGACTTCTTGTGATGTATTTGTTGGTCCAAAATGACAATGGTGTCAAGCTGATGTTTAGTCTAGCCACCGCAGTGGTTCTTCTGAAAATGTTATTATAACTACTCCTCTTGAAGCGATTTCTTTTGGTGTGTAGGTGGTCCTAATGATGCTATTTAGACATTTAGTATGCCTGCCAAATTGGCCATACTGAAAATCTTGTTATAAGCGTTTCCCCTGGATTAATGATCATATCAGTATGTGATTTTCACTTAAGGAGTTGTTATTATGTCTAGTGCGAAACGAAAATGGTGTCAGTCCGGTGTCCAATATGGCCACCGAATGGCCATCTTAGGGTTTTCATTGAAAGACTTCTTACACTTTGTTGGTCTAAAATGAAAACGGTGTCAATCCAACTCTAATATGACTACCACAATGACCGTCTGTAAAATCGTGTTATCAATATGTCTCCTAAATGGTAGGTCATATCGATATTGTGTTTTCATTAAAAGACATTGTGGTGTCTTGTTAGCACTAAATAGAAATGGTGCCAATTTGAAATCGAATATGAACACCATGGCATCCATCTTGAAAATCGTGTTTTTATAATTTATACAGATCGAAAACTCGAAACCACCTGTGCAACCGAATTATGAAGCTGTCATTGATACCATCAGAAAAGAGATTGAAACAATTAAAACGGAACAAGAAAAGGTATTTCATTTTGTTTTGGTGTTGTTTTCAGTTTATAATTGTAAATGACCTCACAATGCATATATTCTGTTTGTAAGCAAATTTTAAGATAAAACAGCAGACTTTTATTATCACACATTTATATGAAAAGACTATGCAATTAAAATACCAATCAATAAATCTTCACCAGTCCAGTGTGTTGCTGAAGTTGTTGATTGCCTTACATTTTTTCCTCTAACTGTACTTTTCCAGAATAAAAGTGAGATCAACACATCTACTGCAGAAGATATGGCTGTGGTAATTGAGTTGTTGAAGAAAGAAATACAATCAATCAAGAATGATCCAGAAAAGGTACAAAATTTGCGGATTAAGTCGTGCGACGATGAAACATTGAAATATTTTGATTGAAACAATCCATTATCAAGGACAAGGATAAAAAATACATATAATTCCTCAGTATTAATTACACAGAGTCGGCAAAAAACACTACCTAGCTCTTAACGCTAGGGGCATTTGGAGAGAAAAAATATTGGTTGATTTATAGATTGATGGTTCCTTGATGTTTGACAACATATCAGCACATAATAGACTATTTAGCTTTGAAGCAATTGGAGTTTAACATGTCTGCCCAAGACATAATGTGTAGCACATGATAACATTCTAAAACACGAAAAGAATAAACTATAGTTATACAAAAATGTCTAGAGCTCGACAAATTTATATTCTTAGAAAGCTGTCCAAGAAGTCCATCTCATGACCAGCCCCACCATTCTTCGCTGATACAGTCGAAAACAGAATATTACCAACAAAAAGAAACTATCACTTTTGATTTTAAAATGATTTGCCAAGAAAGTAGTCAGGGCAAGTTTTTTCCTACAAATTAATAATGAAACATTACAGGGTCAAGACAGAGGACCAACAGCTCTTATCTATGAAGATGTGATTAGGAGGCTGCAAGATGATATTGAGAAACTCCAAGGGGAACATGAAAAGGTACAGACTTGTTAGATTTGACATTCTGCTTCCACATATTAGTATCGATTTACACTGTATGATGTCATTATGTGTGGTACTACACTACACTACACTACACTTTACTTGGGGGCCCCGAGTGGCCGAGTGGTCTAAAGCGCTGATCGTTACGGATCACTGCCATCTCACCTCTGTCTGCGTGGGTTCGAGTCCAGGCTCGGCTAACGTGGGTACGTGAGAAAGCCTGCCGGTAGCTTCTCGTGGGTCGGTGGTTGTTCCCGGGGTTTTCCAGGGTTCTTCCTCCACCATTAATACTGGCCGCCATGTATAGCCTATCTTGTGCTGAAAAATGGCGTTAAACCCTATAACAACAACAACAACAACAACAACAACACTTTACTTACTATGCACTTTCAAAAATATCTGCATCAAAGAACATATTTAGTCATTCAATCCATGTATTCAGCATTATTGCATGAATATAATATAATCTATTAGGCATTGTAATAAAACCAACTTTTTGTTTCTTAGAATTCTTAACACTGGTGTATGTGTGTAATTAGTAATGCATTTGCATGTTTGGCTTAGATGACGTTATTTGGGTGTCTGGCTGTATTGACTCACCGAGAAGTATGGTGAGATATAGTAGTCACTTTTCCAAAGGCGACCGCAGGCGGTGCCCACAATGTTAAAGTTTTGTGTTAGAGTACTTGTACAGCACACATCTTCTACATCAGTTGCTGCATTCAAGTTAAACACATTGAAAATATCACTGCTGGAGTATAATTTATTATAGTTTGTTACAGTTTTTGCTGTGATTTGCTAGGAATTCCTATCGTGTCTGTCTCATCTACATACAGTGAGCTGCGGTAACTTAGTGGTTAGAGTTTGGACTCGAAAGGGTGTTGAATCGTACTATCAGATAAGCTTCCATTTCTTGTTGTGTCCTTCTGCAAAGCACTTTACTCTAGCTGCCTCAGTACTGAATAAACATAGTTGTATTTCTGCGCTGTTAGACACCAAACAAAACCAGAAAGCAAACTCAGCTGTATAAACAACATGGTGAACAACATCAAAGGTTTACGTTAAGGTTTTTGAAGTTTGCGTATCTTCTATATCAGTAGCTGCAATTGAATGATAGATAATTTTACAACAGGTCGAGCCTTTCTTACCTACTTAATATTATGGCCAGCAATGCTAAAGTTTTTGGTGAAAGTCTGATATAAGGATTATACTGACAAGCATATGGAAGCAGTTCCGCTGAAAACTTGTTTTCTTGTACACATATATCATTTTTTTTATTGCATGTTTGAAAATGTGTCGATCCTAACTAACATTAATGCTGTGTCACTGAACCATTTATTGATACCGGCAGAAGGTTGGTTTCAGTGAATTGACTCAATCCCATCAAATAAATAATGTGTTATAGAAGCAGCTTAGCATTTTAAAAAAAAAAATTTCTCCTCTTTTTGCATTATTTCGAGGATATATTCAAATTTTGTTTAAAAATCTTGTACGAACACTACCCAACGCTAGTGACTAAAACACTCGCCAAAAGAACTCAAGAGTTGGCTTATTGTTTGTCTAATTGACACTATAACCAAACTTACAGCCTCTTCGCAAACTTAATACTTCTACAAACGCTGATGATGACCTTGCTATGGGGTCAGTCTTGGAGAAGACCGGAATGTTCATGACGAGTCAAAAAGAGGTAGTATATCTTTTAAGGTTTTTATATCCTAGACTTGAATGTTTTACAGAATTAGTAATGTAATTAAATAAATATAACATCCGATATATGTTATAATGGCACAATTATCTAACAGGTGAAACAATTTTCTAAGCATACATCTGTTAAACCTGCATCAGGCAGACAACTTTGGAGGGGACTGAAATGACCTGACCAAGGTTACTTAATAGATGTTAATCTTAGCAAATATTTAAAGCAAAGAACATTGAAAAGGAGGCTGTTTGATATAAGTGATCACTTAATAGTTGCTGCTTTGAAGAAAGTTTGACATGTGCATTATTATATAATTGCAAACATAATAAAACTACCTAATAGTAGCATGTAGTGATCTAGTTCATTAACATAATAACATATAACAGTATATAGTTAGTTTTGTCGTATATTCGAGTTGCATTGCCTATGCATGCATTAATATCTCATAGCTATCCATGTCGTATTTCCTATTCACTTTCATTTACTTTAGTGTAATTTCTTCTTAAATGCCACTGATTTAGAATGTAAATGAGGAATGAAATGTGTTTGCCCTCACAAGGTAAACGTTAATTTGTATTTGTCCATATAAGGCATGCGTATTTCTGGTCTAGGATTTATCTACTAACTGGTGAGGATTTGTGTATATTTTACAATATTATATGTCGTTTCTGGCTTATATATGTCTAATTATGTCAATCATATGTCTGATTATGTTTATCAGATATATTGGATTGGTATCATATTCAACCCACATTTTTCTTTATTATGTATATCTTGTGAGGCTTACGATTAACTCAACCTTTTGTATTGAAACTCTGTAGAGACAAGACTTAGAAAAGACTGCTTCCTTATTAGAGGCAGACTTGGAAACTCTGAAAAGTGATTTCGATACGATGAAAAAGGAACAAAAAAAGGTAAGTGTCCATTTCATACTTGGACTCCTCAATCAGTAGTATCTTTAATATTTTTCCGATTTTATCCTTTACAGTTTTCATTTGCAACAAGCAGCATTCAAGTGTATATAATCTACGATTGTAAAACGACACATTTTAATTTAAATCGAATTTTATGCCTTTATGGGCGAAACCACCACTGGTCAGTTGTATAAAATAGACTATAAAAATCAAAACAGGAGAGCACTTGTGCATATCGATAGAAATGTTTTTGTGCCAAACTCCTTTGATGACATCATACGGCAACATATTCTCTTTCAGCATCGATAACCTGTGTTGACACATCAGAAATCTAACACATGTGCACACGGAACCAATGTAACTTCTGTTAACATCAGAATTTGTCAGTTTTCATTGGAACTTGCTTGTTCTTTAGAAACTAATTAACCTGGCTTTAATGGACATCCAAATAAAATGGTAGTAATACTGTCCGAGTCAGGTCTTAATGTTTTACTCCTCTCTGATATTAGACTATGTTGGAGCCGAATCAAAATGCCGTATCAATTTACTTTGTATTGCTGCATGTACACCAGTGGATCTCCAATGCTTTTATTTCATAAAGGAAATTACAATTATGGCTAAGCATTCGTAATAAATTCATTTTTTGGGGTGTTTTAATTTAGAGTAAATGGACATGGATTTATGTGCTGCAAAGCTAATAAACAAGAAAATGAAGAAAGAAGTAAAATTAAATCTAGATGACATAAATGTATGGCATAGTATGAATCCAAAAGTACATCCTGACTCTTTGGACGATACAGAATCTTTCATCTTAAAATATGAAAGACATTCAAGAATAGTTTATCTAATTTTGAAGGAATACACATTGTTTAGTTGATTATACATTCAGTTATTAATCCATTAATGTATTATCAATTATTATTATTATTATTATTATTATTATTATTATTATTATTATTATTAAAGATATGTGATAGAGACAAAGATGCGATGTATGAAATGGAAATAAATGCCATGAGGAAGGAAATTGAGGCAATAAAGGTAAAGAGAGAGCAAGATCAGATCTATCTTTACTTTCATGGACATAGAGTGATGTAGAAGTCATCTGGTTACAAAAATATCATTGATTTAAAGATTCTACAGCAGTAATTGATGTCTGAGTTGTAAGACATGTTTTGATTGATTTGAAAGATCTACAAAAGAATTGATGTCTGAGTTGTAAGACATATTTTCATTGATTCAAAGATTCTACAGCAGTAATTGATGTCGGAGTTGTAAGACATGTTTTGATTGATTTGAAAGATCTACAAAAGAATTGATGTCTGAGTTGTAAGACATGTTTTCATTGATTTGCAAGATCTACAAAAGTAATTGTTGCTTGAGCTGGAAGACATGTATCGATTTTATCAGACTTTCTTGTAACTTTTTATTCAAGTTTCTTTATCACATTTGAAATGGTTATAGTTCTAAATATCTTACCATAATGCAATGTATTTAAAGCTACATAAAATGTGCTTCTCTAGTATATCTGTATGGGACTTATTATACCTCCCTCTTTAACATGAAGGCCAAGGAATGTTTCACAGATAACACAGCTAATGTTAATACGATGGAAATAATAGTTCTCACAGACCGTGCTTATTTACTGACCTCAGTAATAAGGTCAGACTAAATATCGTGTCGAATAACAAGATTAATCTAAGTTTGTGTAAGATAATAGTATCAGAATAAATATGTGTCAGATAAGTGTCTGTCAAGTAACAAGATCAGACTAAGTAAGTGTCAGATAAAAAGATCACACTAAGTATGCATCAGATAACGAGATCAGACTCAGTATGTGTCAAATAGCCAGATCAGAGTAAGTATATGTCAAGTAACAAGATCAGCTCTAAACACTTAGGTCACCGGAGCGGCACACAGTGAATATATGTGGCCTTCCCAAACAAAGAATTTACGTCACTTTGGAATAGATTTAGCTGTAATAATGGGAAAGTCATACTCCAAAACTGAACTTTTTCTTCTTCATCTGTCAGACTGCTACAAAAGATGTGGAGCAAGAATCTCTACAGCAAGGTATCAGCGCAGAAATGGACTCCATAAAGAAAGAATTCAGTGCTTTAAGAGAACGACAAGATAAAGTAATATACTTAACATAATCATTTTAATATTTTATATACAGAATAAGACAAAAGAAGCTAACTGGTTAAAGATTTTCATATTTTCTCAATGTTTGTATTAATTGCTTTTTTGTTCCTTTCTCTGTGTATTTTTGCTTTCATTTTTAAGGAATTTTTGTCCTAGTTTTTATTAATGAAGGTTAACTTCATAATTATATGGTTAATATATTTTCGGCAGCAAGCAGTTCTTTAAATATTTACAAATGTTTTGTTTGCAAAATCAATAAAGTCCACTAAACCTAAAAATATATCTTGTCGCTAAAATGAATGATTATACATTTATTTTGACTATAATGATTGCCTGAAAAGATGTTCCTAGTAAACTAAACATGTGACCTCATAAATTAAATGTGCAACTATCAGAAAGAAATCTTTAGGGACAAAGTACTGAAAGTTAGAACTGAAATATATTATTATTGACAATAAAATAGTTTTATGGTATTATTGACAATAAAATATTTTTTCAATAGACCATCTACAATGATTTGTTTCAGATTAGATATCAAATTGAGACAAGTCCGGTCCAGCCATATACCCTTAATGTCTACTCGTTTGATGCCATGAGACAGGAAATTGAGACAATAAAGGACACATTAGAGAAGGTTATTACTCTACAATCATTTACCTACTACATGAATCATTTAAATTTTTATCTACTTTGCTGTAATCATATTTTTATTTTATTTTCACGATTTGAAATTATCCATGAACTTAAACATGGTAAAATAATTTATTATTTGCATACATTTATCAAAGATATTTATAACCAAGCATAGTATTCCAATGAATTAAATTTGATGCATGTATCTACATCAAAGATTCAACACTAGTATGCACGAAATGAATAAATAAAACAACCGATACTCTTCGTCATTTTCCTTCTTTCCTTCTTAATCTATGACCTGCACGTATTCGGGCCATTCTAGTGACTGATCGCTTTTTATGACCCGTGTATAGGTATGAAGAGAGCACATGGTATTGCATATATCTGTTTGTTCGTACCATCTCTTCACATCCTGTCATATCACGTCCATTGGTTTTGCTTAATAACTTTTGAATTACTTAAGGAATTGAAATTAATTTGGTACGAGACTTTACATTTAAAAAAACACATCCTTCAAAGTTGGTTTTGACAATTTTTGGCAGAATTGTATCGAGTTATTACCCACATCTGACTTTAGAACATTGCCTTTTAATTTAGTCCCACTCACTTGCTTTTAGGAGGAGTTGATGGATTGAAATCAGGTATTTAGTGAAACATGAACTCTGCTAATCCTAGAATTTTACTTGTCAACCTTTGCTCAATAATTTTAAAGCCCTTCACGGATTGAAACTGAGATTTTACACTAATAACATGTAAGTCCATTTTATTTTGCATTCGTCCTCCAAAATGGTATGGAATTATGACCCTTGTTTTACTGAGAATTTTACCGTGTTGTATTGTTGTTTATATTGCTATTTCTGTTACACACCTCCATCTTAAGACACTGTCTTGAAACTGAACATGGCATGTAATGTCCAAATTTCAGTGAGGGCAAATTTTATTTTGATTTCCACATTCAAAACTCTTGAGTATTAACTAACATGTAGATTTGTGAATAATACATCGCTCAGAAGAATCTTTGCCCCAAATTTATAAAAAGATAGGTATAAAGTTAGTTTATTAACTTGATGCCATTAGTAATAATTTTAATTTTCCTGCTTTCATTTGAAAACCAAATTAATAGCAATGGACTTTGATCCATCGCAAACAAATCAAGAAGTTAAAGTCACCAAGACAAATCAGTTGGAAGCAAAGCAGCAGGAAAAGGAAATGGTAATTCCTACATTGACATTATTTGATCCATTTTGGAAGTGAGACCTTTTGTATTGATCCAATTCATTTTTAGTCACACCTGATCAATACAATTACAAAAGATTCGTTTATTGCATAGTAATATTAGTACTGTGTTTTAAAAAAATCACTATATATCTATGAAGTAAAGCCATTTGCTAGGGATTTAAATATTTAACTTGTTTTGAATACCTTTGGCACATTTATTGTAGATGTATGTATCTTACTCACAACTGAATTCTTACTGTTATTGTACAGAGATGTTATCTTTACTATTTATATCATTATCCCAAGTACATAATCCCCGAGTCTGAAACCACTACCACCACCCACTACCCACTTTTTGTAGATAGCCCATTGTACTTCTGTTACCTTTAGCCTATATGGAAATGTTTGCTCCTCTCCAAGATTAGTATGTCCAATATTTACACAATTAAATTTGCTTTAAACAATTTCACATCAAAACTGTGACACTTGAAACTTTTATATTAAAGTATCAGCTCAAGGAAATTACGGCAAGAAACACGGATTATGACAAAGATATTGATTCTCTCAGGGATGGCGCTGATCAACTGAAAGAGGATAAAAATAAGGTAAAGCATTAGTTGCAACTGTATGTTTCATTGATTGAAATACAAATAGATCTCAGTGCCTTTGTAATGAGCAGGTATCAGTTCATTAGGATTTATTTCATATGATTTAATCATATACTTCTCCTAGTGCCTGTCTTTATCGAACAGCTGCAGATAAACATCACTAAACCTAAAAATCCACTTGAAACCTAAACATTAAGGTCTCGAATATTTTATTCTTTAATATCAGTATATCAAAAGCCTCTAATCTGAAAACCGAAACACATTTTCGGTTCCAGATTTCATTTTTGTACTAAAACTAAGAGTTACTCTAAGCATGGACAGAAAACTGTCCGATCCTAGTTATGACGCTTGCCAAGACCAGTGCATGAGGGAAAATGAAGCCCGTCATTTACACTTGCAAAGATAAAGGCCAGCGTAACCAGATGCTCATCAGCAGTTTTTAAATCCAACTGAAGTTCTGTTTTCAAGGTTAGTTGTTTGCAATACAGGTAAAGTATAAGTGGTTGCGCAAATCAAAGTAGATTATATTTATTGCTATAATTAATGTCTCCTAAAACTTTGCGGTTGCTTTTGTAATCAGCATTTTTTTTTTGTCCCAACATCACGTGTGTGTGTGCATATATATATATATATATATATATATATATATATATATATATATATATAGTTTGGTTTATAACAAGCCCAGATTGACAAAATGACGATAGATAATGACTAATTAATATACACATTACGTTATAAGCAAGGGGATATAACTAATTGCATCTTGTTAATGGTAAAATTTGAGAACCTCAGTAAATGGAAGATTACTCAAAAGCCTTGATTCCATTGGTTTTCAGTCTTGAAAGATTCCACTAATAACTTGCAGACATGAATTTTATCACCCAATCATCTGGTTTAACCAACCAATGATGCCAAGAGATTCATGTAAAAAATACGGAGAATGGTACATTATTGGAATAAATTAAGGGCAAGATCTTTCCTATGTCTTACATTTCTATCGAGAGATCCTTCCTATATATATTGCTTCCGTACAGTCATCATTACTATTTCAGCCTTATTGTGATCATATGATGTCAAATTTACATGTTTCCAAACAGATAATGCTTGATAATAACATTTTAATATTAATAAATGGGAATACCATTTCCTACAAATATAAAGGTACGGAAATATTGTTTGTCCCTGTGTTAATAAAGGTCATTCTGTTCTCAGTTAGTTCTGGCTCCCGTTATGTTAATTTCTTTTATCACAAATATCTCATTCGGATGCAAAATAAATATTTCTGAGTTCATCGTAAGTATCATAGTTACCATGAAATCTTTTTCTCTCAAAGTTGTGTCCACGAGTCTGGTATTGCTATGGATTTGCAATGTGCACGTTGTTTTGCTTTAGGTCCACATCAGTATAGACAATGCCATTCCATTGATTTTTCCTGGATGTCTTGTTTTCCACAGCAATCCCATCAAATGTTGAATAGTATACTTTATATCTATTGTTTGATATATTGCATAAAAATGTTACATTTAACACAATTCCAATTTGATTAATAGAGGCGAGACACAGAAATGGCATCCACAATGGAAGCCAAGATTAATGCTCTGATAAAGGATGTGGAACATATGAAACAGGAGCAAGAAAAGGTAGAAATTCTATTTTAGTTATTGTTAATGCCAAAAATAGTCTAATCGAGTGAAGTCTTATGTTGTTTTAAATGATTATACTCCTGGGAGTAAAGTCAATGAATCCATGAACATTTTCATCTGATTTTTAAAGTTTCGACTATCAGTCATGAAATATGTTAATTAGAACTCAGTTTTTAACATATTCATAAATAGTCAACCCAACGTTAGTGGAAAGATGACATATTGCAATTACGTTGCTGGAGGAAGCCATTGAGGCAATGCCAACAGTTACGTTTTTGGTTCTGTTTCTCATCTGCTTTTAGTTTCCCTTATTATTTCTATAATTCTGTTTGTAGTTGGTATGTATTATTATAAGCAGAGAATAAATATGCTTCGCTACCCATGCTGAGCCCCTTTCATTTTGAGTTCAAGATCACAGAAAAAGAAGATATGCTTTTTTAGGGATTAATTTACGTTTCTCATTCGTTAGGTTTTGGTAACTCCTTTATGTCCTATTTTGAAGTAAAGATGACCCTTTGTGCAAGATATTTGCTCGTGTCTTTGACCTATTAATCATGGTCACAGACACAGAAGATAATGATTATCATGGGAGGCAGTTTACGGTTATGGTTTGACCTTGGACGCTACATGCAGGCCGTGAATGTTACCTTATAATATGTCTAATGAGGCCATGAATTTTACCTTATAATATGTCTAATGACTTGTACCCATAGATCAATTTGTCATTTAGATTTTCATCGTGAACGAAGAACAAGAAAATCGAAGACAACTTGATGGAACATACATAGGTGCGATACGAAAAGAAATGGATGGATTAAAAAGAGATCAAGAAAAGGTAACTTAATGGGTTAAAATTGCAATATTTTAAATTTAATTTAAAAAGCATGCGTACTTTTTATTTGAAAATCGTAATTTTTATCAATTTTGCTTGAACTGTTCTTGAATTTTCATCTTCATAATTTCTGAAATATATTGGTTTTATATCCTGATCTTTTATGTTTATTTATATATTCTCTTTTTACTACGCTTGCTGTCTTTTGTTTTATGGCATGTGCCTTTTTTATTTTCACAACATCCGCTTCGAGAAGAAGACATCTTCTTACTGTCATGTTTAGTTAAGGATGGTTCTTTAGTTCATTATTATTATGATTCTAAGTCATATATACACAATCGTCAGTTGATGCATAGAAAAACTATTACACTTCACTGTGCTCTCTATTTGCAGCTGAAACAGCATCTTGAGGGAAGACAAAATTGCTCCCTCACACCAAATGAAGACATCATTGATACACTACGAAAGGATGTAGATGCATTAAAGATGGAGAAACAGTCTCTTGAAGGAAGAAAGAATTACTCCCTTGCACCAAATGAAGACATCAATGATACATTAAGAAAGGATGTAGATCCATTAAAGATGGAGAAACAACATCTTGCAGGAAGAGAGGATTACTCCCTCACACCAAATGAAGACATCATTGATAAACTACGAAAGGATGTAGATGCATCAAAGATGGAGAAACAACATCTTGAGGGAAGAAAGGATAACTCCCTCACACCAAATGAAGACATCATTGATACATTAAGAAAGGATGTAGATGCATTAAAGATGGAGAAACAACATCTTGAGGGAAGAAAGGATTACTCCCTCACACCAAATGAAGGCATCATTGATACATTAAGAAAGGATATAGATGCATTAAAAATGGAGAAACAATCGGTAAGTAAGCATGTTTTCATTTATACGTTTTCTCTATCAAACAACTTTTATTAAACATATTTTTGATAAAGGCAGAATTCCATGATGTAATCATTAAATGTGTATGGTTGCCATGAGCGATGTGAGTTGAACATTGGATATGTCATTTTTGTATCTCTACGTACGAGAGAGTGATCTCGAGAGATCGTGGTAAAAATGTCCTAATAGAATTAAATTAGTATATTGTGTTCAAAGTACAAACTAAATAAATGAATTGCTTCTTTGTTCAAACATTAGCAGTCAGATGAAGACAGGAGTATGCTGGAGGCACTGAGGAGTGAAGTTGATTCTCTGAGGAAATTACAGGAGCAGGTGCGTAATTTTATACATCTATATTTGTTATTCATAGATAACATGTGAAACAAATTATGTTGCCGTTTGATTGAATTATTCCTGTATAAAAAAATAAGTAAATAAAGACATGTCTCATTATCAAACTTGTATCATATTATCCTTTGTCATGTTTTTTTTTATTTATTTACATCAACTATTAGATATTTGTTCCCATCTTCTAGATACATAAACTTATAGTGGTTTTCTTTACATCAAATATCAGATATTATGTACAGTCTTCAAGATTAATAAACTTATTTTAAAGTATCATTCATCATAATTTTATTTACATCAAATATCATTTATTAGGTCCCGTCTTCTGGATACATGAACTTATTGTATCATTCCTCGTGTTTTTCCATATATCAAACATCAGATGTTATGCCTCGTCTTCTAGAATGATAAACTTCTTTCATTCGTCGTGGTTTTATTTACATCACATATCAGATATTAGGTCCCGTCTTTGAGATACATATGCTTGTTTCGTGTTTTCGTCTTTTAGTTTCATACACTTCAGCTTAATTACAACCCTCCAGATCTCCAATTCGGAGTACATATGTGTCTTATACAGTATAACATAGCCTGTATCATGAACATCCAATCATGAATAGCATAACCTGTTTTATAGACACCAAATCATCTATAGAATAACCTGACTTACAGAAACAAAATCATGCATAGCATAACCTCTGTTATAGACCCAAAATCATGTATAGAATAACCTGACTTATGGAAAAAACAATAATGCAGAGCTTAACCTATCTTATTGACACCAAATCATGTATTACATAACTGTCTTATTGACACCAAATTATGTATTGCATAACTGTCGTATTGACACCAAATCATGTATTGCATAACTTTCTTAAACAGTCAACTTTCAGAGGTGAGAAAGCTAACATCAGAAAAGTTTAGATACATCAATAATTAGTTAACACGACACCGAAAACAAATGGTTGTTGAAGACTGATGGTCTTCAAAGTTAGGTTTGACTATCCATTAAGACATTTTTACACTTTTATAACTTTGTTTTAAACGGCACCATATAGTCACTTTTGTGCCGAGGTATCATCAAACACTTGTTAACATCTATTAATACATGGGAAATGATATCTTTTCAGGTTCAGTATCAAGAAACCGATAGTTCAACTCTAACTCCGGGCCCAAGTGATGCAGAGGAGCCTGTATTAGATACAATAAAGGAAGGAATGAACAAGGTAAACATGGCTATAAATATTTAACAGTTTACATGGCAATATTTTCAATAGGCATATCAAATGCATACTCCTAACATACCGTGTAAGCAAACATGGGTGTTCATGTTGGAAAAGAAAATTATTGTCTTTTATCACATAGACTTTTTTTACAACTGCCCTTTTTAAGATAAAATTATGCTAGTTTCAACACTATATTGGACAGACAAACCTTCTAGTAATTCGTCGTTTATGGACTTCATGTCAAAAAAGAGGTATACTGTTACAGCAGCTTTAGACATTGCAGGGCATTTGCTCAGGTGCAGTAAGCAATGATGGCCATCCTCTGCATCCAGACTGTTTCACTGTTGTGGTGCCAGTGGATTTACACAGACCTGGACAAGATAGTGAGTGACTCTGCAACTTTCGATCACTTAAATTCAATTTCATGAGCACCACCCATCCCCATCAGACAACTTCAAGTCCTGTGCCAATGGGCGAGCGACAGAACAACAGTTAAGTATACACAGGAAACTGTAGCTGCAGACCTGCACACAGGAGGCTGAGGGAAATAGGATATCTTTTCACTGCACCGAAGCAGCCATGGAACTCTGCAATCCACTGGTGACAGCAGCCCTATTTAGGATCACGCTGCTCACGTTCGTAAAATGAGAAAGACTAGAAAAAGGGCCCTATGCATTGCCTGCTTCACTATAACCCTGGTCCGCATACCACGGCTAATAGGGATTTCATCTTGGTGGTCAAAAATCATACCATGGATAATTATGACACCACTGATCATCGGTGCCTAGGAAGTGCGTACACTAAAGGACAGAACACCAGCAGATATGCGAGAGAGAAGAACAGCTCTAGTTGATAGAAAACAGGACCAGATACAAAATACAGATGGCGGCCCTGAATGAAAGTTGCCTAGTTCATGAAGGATAGCTCACTGAAATAGGAGCTGGCTACACCTTCTGGATTGGCAGAAATAAAGAAGAGCAACATGAAGCTGGTGTTGGGTTTGCCATCAAAGAACAGCTAGTCAGAAAGCTCACAAATCTCCCAAAAGAGTGTAAATGACAGACTAATGCAAACGGGACTACATCAGACTGTAAAAATGACGATCTGCTATAATCAGCGTCTATGCACCCACCAAACAAACTCATCATCCTAAATAACTATATTGAAGGAGCTTGTGCATATTACTAGACATGGTCAGGTGTCATCTGCAAAACATGACTTTAGTAAATTTAACAACAACAAACTCCTCTAACTGAGGAAATGTGCTGAACTTGACCTCTTAATCAAAAACAGTCTTTAGCCTGCCAAACCGCAACTAGGACTCTTGGATGCACCTGCGCTCTAAGTAGCACTGGCATTTCATTGACAAGATGGGCAGAACACTTCTACAACATTGTCAATCACCAGGCATCCATCAGTGAAGAGGCACCATATCGACTGCCCCATGTGGACATCAGCATATCTCTTGGTGATCTACAACGCTGACTTAAACTGAGAAGCACGTATAGCAGATGCTGTGCCAGCAGAACTTGAAGGCTCGCACATGGCTCAGAAACTGACTGGACTCTTATAGTCAATGTGAACTCAAGGATCTGTACCCCAGGTGCACAAAGATGCATCCATCATTGACTTGTACAAGCGGAAAGGCAGCAGACAATCCCGTGAAAACCACTGGACATCTCCTTGCTGTCAGTAGCTGGCACAATCCTGGCCAGAATAAATTGCCATGGGTATTGCACCTATTAAGTGCTTTGGCCTGATACTCAGTGTGACTTCAGTAATGGACACGGAACCATAGACATGATGTTGCAGCCGGTAATCTCCTTGAGAAATGCCAGGAATAGAATTCCATCCTAAACATGAATTTCGTTGACCTCTGGAAACTCCTGGCAAAAATTTGGTTGTCCAGAGAAATTCATTGTAGTAGTTTGACAGTTCCGTGATGGGATACTCGCTCCGGTCGTGGACAACGTTAAGTCATCTGAACCATTCAGAGTCACCAAGTGAAGTCAACCAAGATTGCGTGTTGGCCCTGAAGATGTTCAGTATGATGTTCTCTGTCATGCTTACAGATGCATTCTATGAGGTCGACATCAGATACCAGACTGATGGCTTGCTCTTCAATCAGAGAAGACTACGGGCGAAGACAAAGGTACAGAAAGCGACTGTTCTTGACCTCCTATTTGCTAATGACTATGTCCTGAATTGCAAATCTAAGTCTTATATGGAATGGAGTATGTATCATTTCATTTCAGCTTGTGACAATTTTAGTGTTACAATCAGCATCAATATGGCAAGGTTATGCACACACCTGCACCAGGTATGCCTTATGTATAGTCTACCTTCAGAGTACATGGCCAACCACTTCAGGCATTGAACAAGTTCACTTACTTAGGCTGTACACTGCCACATGCAGTCCACATTGATGACGAAACAAACGCCAGAATTACCAAAGCATGTGTGATAGACTATGTGAAATTGTGTGGGGATGCAGATGCGTCAGTCTAACAACAAACCTTAAGGTCTACAACGTCATTGTGTTGCTGAGCCACGCTGTGTGCATTCGAAACTAGGACGGTGCAGTGACGTTATCCCAAGAAGATTTTTTTTTTTTTGCATGGGGTGCGTCAGGAAATGGATGAGAATACGATGGCAGGCTAAGGTCCCAGACACAGAGGTTCTCACAAGGTCATGCATTCCGAGCATCCACACTTTGCTGATGAAATCACAGACGAGATGGGCAAGCAAAGCCACCAGGATGTCAGAAGATCTTCTACGGTGAGCTAAACGAGCAAACGTGATCTCAAGGTCATACAGAATGCTTCAAAGACTATCTAAATCCATCCTTGAAACAATTTAATATTTACCCTAAGCCTTGATAAGATCTCACGCAGTATCTTTCCGCCTGGCGCAGCAACACCCATACTGGAGCTGCAGACTATAAGCTGAAGAGAATTGCAGAAGCAGTGAAGAAGTGTGAGAAGTGTAAATCTCGGAATCTCAGAATTGCAGCACGTCATCAGTTGATCAAGCAATCTAAAATTGTATCTCCTGTGCAATGTGCTACAAACAATTCAGAGCACAAATTAGCATTATCAGCCACTCACATGCTCACAAAAGCCAAACCAGTTCGTGATATCATGCTCATCTTCGAACTCGAAGGACGAACAAGAACAAAAAGGTATGGGTCAGCAACAAGAAAAGGAATTCTGTAAACACTCAACAGTGTTATGAACAGACCAAAGCAAGTGAACCCTCATACTGACCTCATTTTAGGACCATGGACAGTTCTTGAATTGCATGTGATATTGCCGCGCAATAATCCGTTGAAGAACTTCATCGATTGAAACTAAATTTGGTATGAATCTGTACGTTAAGAAGATCTAGGTCAAGCGTGATTTTCACCGTTTTCTGATAGAATCCTACCGAGTCATGGCCATTGTTAGACAGCGAACATTATTCACCAATTGCACCATATTGGCGAGAGCATCCCTGTTGAATGGGCGCACTAAAAGCTTTATTTTCAAAAGAAATAAATTTACTGAGTATAATGCATCCTGATTCGAGTAAATATCCTGAAAATGAGTTAAAATCTAAGATTTTAAATGCAGATATGCAACGCTGTACTTGAAATTATCTGTGAGAACTTTTTCTCTTTTGCGATGTACTGTACACACACATACATACATACATACATACATATATATATATATATATATATATATATATATATATATATATATATATATATATATATATATATATATATATATATATCTGATCTGAAGAATGGCAGGGATGCCCACCCTTTCAGTCAGAGTTTGTATCCACCACTTGTTTTGTGTTAATGTTCGAATTGTTTACCTCCACAGGAGTATATCCTCCGAGATGCGTTTGACCAGCTTTGTTACGAATGTAAACAAAGAGATGAAGAGATCGAGGCATGTAAGGAGGACATTAAAAAGTTATTTGAGCTACTACAAAATAGGTATGCTATATTTCTATACATATTTCCAACTGCGCATGAATTATAAACCCCATAAAACATTTTTCCACCGGCATTTTCTCACCTTCAAGCTATTTTATGTTATTTTATACTAATTGAATTTACCGTCATCTCTAATTGCAATTAATGGTTATCTTAACCCTCAAATTTACCCAGATATCTCTCTCTCTCTCTCTCTCTCTCTCTCTCTCTCTCTCTCTCTCTCTCTCTCTCTCATATTTGATATAATTGTAAACCTCTACCAGTGCTCATTTAACTGTATTGCTGAACAAAATCACAAGGTTTTCTTATATTTCTTCCATTTGATGCTGACATTTAATTCAAACCAGAATATAAAAATCATATCTACTATTGTACAATGCTAAAATTGCAATATGCAAGCGGGAAACAAAATGTCATTAAAACAATGAAAGTAAATATATATCCTAAATTCCATTGATAGAAGTCTTCCGTTTAAATTTGTTACTTGCAATAAGCAACATATTCTGATATTAGTAGCCCTGATACATCATATAATTTTCATATTAGTAACCCTGATACATCATATTATTCTCCCTGAAACATCATATTATTCTCATATTAGTAACCCTGATACATAATATTATTCTCATATTAGTAACCTTGAAACATACTATGTATTTTGAAAGTTTCAATGATTTTAGAATATTAAAAACGCATGCTACTACCAATCTGGCCATTGTCTTTCTTGACCATAGTTTGTTTTGTTATTTTAACTGACCACCATTTTCTTTTCATCAAGCCTGGCAAGGGTGGATAATGAGCGTCAGATGCATGTGGAAACAATAAACGAAAAGTTGGCAAAATACAGTGAGAGTATAAACAAAGTATTAACAGTCACAAAAATGCAGTCGGAAAATATTGAGAAACTTCTTGATGACACAGAAAATGAGAAAACGGTAATCATTTTTGTACAAAGCTTCGGTCTGCATTGTTTGTTTAATTTTATGGTTTGGTTTTTTATCTTGTATTATATTTTTCTGCTTTTTTTATTACTGATATATATTGGTCTGTTACTCTTCTGTTTTCCATAGTTCAAGCTTCAGATCTTTTTATACGCTGTGTGAAAAAGTTTTGTCTGTAAAGTTCAAGTCAAATTACCTGTTGTACAAAATGGAGTAGTTTTTTTTATTTATAAATGAACTTGACCGTTTGGGGCTTTAGTGTAGGATTGGTCTTTGGTGATATTTAACTAGTGTTAAACATTATTCACAAAAGTTTGCTTGAAAACGTGGCACATTTTTCTGGTGCAAATATTATTTTGCTTTATTTGTTATGTATATTTCGTTAACAAAAATTAAAAATCTTAAACTTTGTACACATTATAATCGATGTAGCCATTGCAAAACTTTTTTAAAATTGTGAATTTCTCAGTGTACATCTGACCACCAACATACGCTTTTCTGTAATCAATAGTGTAGCTATATTTCCATATAATTTTTAACAAGAAAATCACCCCCACCCACCCGATTTATATTTTACTTTTACTGATTATTCGCACTGGACATGGGACGTTGTCATACGCAGCATTTTCACAAATTGAAAGGAATTTTAGAGCCTGGTTATATTTCACCATTTTATTATTCCCATCTTAAACATCATTTCCAACTATGCGAATCATATATACAATGTGATTCTAAACAAATCCAAGATGGTTTTACTTAGCGTAAAACTTAACAAGAAGGCTGTTGAATGAATTTGTGAAGTATCTGATATGTATTACTCTTATTCTTTTATTGAATGGATGAACTCTACATTTGAAATTATATGGCTAGAGTTGCTTTATTGTACTAATTTTATTCTTTTCATATGCTACAAATCACATATAAACAAGATGAATGTATCATTGGTAGCAATACAGGAAATTATATTGTATAAATTAATGTTCTGGTATATTAATCATAGAAATTATGATTCCTATAAAGAAATGTGGTCCTAGTGAGTTAAGAGGTCAAAGCAACTGTATGTAACTCATAACACAACTTAGGTGATCAGTATATGGAACAAAGATTATTGGACACAACACGTGTATGCAGAATTGGCAATTTCTTTTATTGGACATAGGAACTGAGAGCAGAAGTTGACAAGTACAGAAACTTACTTGAAGGAATAACCCCGGAGCTTCAACAGGAAGTTGAATCTTTGAAGAAAAGCTATGAACAGGTTAACCAAATACATTTGTTATTTTATTTTATTTTTTGTCATTAATTAGAAATTTGTTTTAACTGTGTTTTCGCTGTTAAGAACCTCTGTCTTTAGTTCTCTTGAATAATTGCTGAAAGTGCTGTGTCAGATATGCTGCATATAATGTAACAAAATCCAATACCGTCAGAGGATAAATTTGAGGCTATTTTCTAAGTAATCAGTCGATACAATTATTATTTTGTAAGCGTAAACGAGATATAGCAGGTGTTGGAATGGAGGTAAATAAAAGTAAAACAATTCTGGTCACTTCCGCACTATGCTCATGTTGATGCTAACGTTTTCCCTCCGCTAAAGAACCTAAACTACACATTCTTGTGATTGGTTGCTCTTGTCATGTCGCCCATATTTAATAAAAGTCATTGCCCTTTATCGGGGCGGATGACACAAGAGTTTGGTGGGAACATAGAACTAATTACACCTCCAAAATGACCTTACAGAAGCGTATAGATCTTTATGGGTTATTGCAAAATAAACAGAAGACAGCAACTCGAGAAACAACATTGATGAAGCCAAATGATGGCTGCTATCAAAGGACAAGTGGGTGCAGCAATACCCAATAACATCTAAACTAGAAACAATACCGCTGCATGTTAGATGATAAAGCCAGGGTCAGGCACCATACATTGCAGAACTCGTTGACTTACAGGTGGATAACAGAAAGATTATTAAAGCATGTATGAAGATTACTGAACAGAAAAAAACGTGTTATTCTCAGCACAGGATACGATTGTGGCGGTTGCATATTTCTGTTTGTCAAATCAACAAACACTTAACAAGTTATATGCATGTCTACAAAACATATATGACTGGAGATTATGTACTGGTGATTTTACTGTTAGCTAAATATATGATAGGACACAGAAGAAAGTCTGAAACCGCCACAACACAGGGACCTTGCAGTTGGTTTCCTGGTCCTTATACAGTCCTGTCATACGAAGAGAAAGGCTTGCATTGATCTTACAGGTCTGTTCATTCTGACAAGATGTGTCCTTTACGAATTTTACTCAAGTGCACTGAAATTAATGATATAAACATTTTTAAACATAGTGGTTACTGCATACAAAAACAGAGATACCCACATTTTCTCTAAAATGAAGCCAGTGATGTAATTTAGCTTGTATATACCTAGAATATAGTTACTAGCTTGCTCCTTGAATGTATACAAAAATAAGCAGAGATCTGTAAACGTATTGAACATGAAAAGCTAAGGTACATTCCAATTCATCAGAATGACAAACAGTGTCTCTATCCAGTGTTATGATTTCACGACGGGTAAAATAGAGCCATATTTTGGGGGTTGGCCTGAGACCCATCACGGTATCGCCTTTTCGGTCTCACATTCATCTAGATGCCGCTTTTCCTCTTTGAGTAACCTCAAGATGTTGGCTGTTGTATCTGAGCGCCCTCTAGACCTGAAAAATAAGTCTAACGGCGAAGCAGTAAATTTTGAAATGAACCTGTCAGACAATTACAATTTGTATATTAGGCCTCAAGTGGTGTGCTAGACGAAATAACAATCAATTTATATCAAAGACCGTAAAGAAAATACGTTAAAACATTTAAAGGCGAAGAATGAGAAATGACATTACTAACCGAAAAACAAAATACGTGTAGTCGCCTTCACATTAACTCTCAGACTGACGCTAACGCTTTTCTTTGGCACAAGAATCCTAGGGTATATATTCATTTGATTGACAGTTCGTTGGGTGGCCCAGTTTCAAGCAATGTTTGGTCCTAATGGGTATGGATGGCACAAGAGACTGGCGGAATCAAGGAACTAATTTCACAACAATCTAGCCCGAATAATACTTTTAATGCGCGCCAGTCCATGCTTCCCACTTAATTGGTTGTGTTGTATGTAAAATGAAATTGTAAAAAGAAAAGAAACAACTGTTACACAGCCGGGCATACGTTGAAGCGTAGTGGGGTAGGGTGGAGAGGGGTGTTGTGGGGAATAGCAATAATAAATCAATAAAATGAATTAACTTGAAAATAATACAATTTTAAACATTTCATGCAAACGTTACTATAAACTTACCTTACATATTATACGATTTCTCTGAAGTCTAAAAGATCTGCACCATTACCAATCAATAATTTATTTATCCCACTATTGTGTTTAAAACCCATCTGTCTGCCTCTCTTGGACTATACGAGAGGGGAAGCAGACTGTGATCTGATGTAGAGTTTATCTAAGATTCATGTTTGGGTTAAGTAGTAAGATTACAGATTTTGAATGCTGTCTTTTTCATCAAAAGGTATTCACCCTTCAGCAAGAAATTGAGAATCTGAGAAAAAGTACTGAAGAAATGGATGCTTCCACAAGAAATAAATTACAAGAAATGTCCAAGTTGGACAATGATATTTTACTGAGGTAATTATTAACATAATCTGTCTGGAAAAAGTGTAGAGTTTACCCATGAAGTACATACGTTTTTACATATGACGTAGAGTTTAAACAGACATAATTTAATTTTTTTTGCTCAAAAAATTAATAAACTGCAACGATATATTTTGAAAATCTCGATCATATCACATAACATTTTGAAACAAGAGAGAAATGCTAATGCTTTGCCAGATAATTGTTTACCTACAGCTGTGATTTTCTTTTGTGTGTGGAAAGATATTGATATTTAATACAAAGGTAAAATTTACGATTTCGGAAAAGGAAAGTTTTACATTTTGTATTTAGATCTATTTATAACTGAGTCACTTTAAATAAACATATGGCAAATATAATGGTAACATAGATGCGTATCTTCTTTGTAACTTTGCTTTGTACATCTTTTTTTTTTCTGAAATAGTTTACGTCTTTCATCATATCACATAACAAAACAGGATCCATCATATTAAAGCCTTAGAGTCCCCTGTCTTCTCATGCAAAGCAGGACACTTAGCATTTGTATTTTCGTCCATTCATTCATCACACTTTTGTTTCCACTCTGTAACTTTCAAGCTGTTTGATACGAAATTTTGTTTATTTGCACATCATCATCTCAAAAGTTACATAACGTATGACATTGGGTTGAAGCTCAAGGTCTCTGCCTCTGTGTTTGAAGTTTTCTTTTACAGTTTTCTTTCAGATCAGAATGAAACTTTATATACTGATACATTATTACTAGAAGATTCAAACGTGTGTCGTGTTCCACATAGGTGGTGCTATCTTCAAGATCAAGTCTACGGCACAATATTTGAATTTTCGTATTGTACTTTTCTTTCTGCTCAGTACGTTTAGAGCCATTTGAGATTATGGGATGAAACTTTGTACACTTATACATCATCATGCGCAGGTGTGTTGCGTAACACATTGGGGATGCTGTCTTCAAGGTCAAGATCGCTGTTCAGTATTTTCTTTATTTTCAATCACACTTTTATTTCTTTATAAGTTTAAAGCCGTTTGAGAAAGGGGGATCATACATTGTCTGCTTTCATATCATTACAAGGTGTACCATCTGCAACATCATGTATGTTAAATTCAAAGTCAAGGTCACGGGTAACAAGCCATTGAGTTGCAAAGGGTTTGTAACTAAAGTTTGTGCAACTGTACTAGTGGTAAATAAAGTCTACGCGTACTTTACAAACTTTTCAGTTGAACATAATGCTTATCGTCGCTGCGTCGAGCTTTTACCTACGTTTTCCAGCTTTACAATAGCAGTTATTGATATTTTGTTACACCTTACTGAAAACTGGTCAATATTACGGAGAAAAATCAACTGCCTTACTGAGACGGACTCCTCAGGGTTGGCAGGTCTGATATACTTATCTGCTTTCTATGTCTATCCAATAACTCTACAGCTCTGTCACTAGTGTCACCAATTTCATCGATGTATAATTTTGGCAGCTTCGCCGTAATAGGCGAGGTAAAAACAAATCACTGAATTTATTATTACTAATATCATTATTATTCAATTTGTAGACTCGAAAACTTAAATGCTGCTCAAGATGTTCAGACAGAAAAAATAGCATCCCTAACTGAAACCCTTGGACAATATAGGTCAGAAATCCCGACACTCCACAAAGCGATGGAAACAGAAAGAGAAGAAATATTGGACCTTCAAAGAGGTTTACAGAAGCATAGACAGGTTATGCAACTTTTCATTTAGAAAATTTTTTTTGCTCTGTTATCTATATTTAATTTAATTATTTGTTTGTTAGTTTTAAATTTTTTATTCCATTACATGCTATTATAAGGCAACTTAGTTTACTGGATTTGACATTTTTTTCAGAAATTCAGTTCAGTTCTGTTTGATTTGATAATAGAAACACTGTATCTAGTTGCAGACCTTGTTTCAGAACCAGTAAGGGTTCTGGTAAACATCTTTTTTGTATTTATTTTTTTTATTATTCTTTCCCCAGAGTAAGAACCATTGATTTCAGTTAAGGCCATACTAGGAGTACGTGATGTTAGGCATGTAAAAAGCTTCTATTTTGTTCTGGAAGGGTGACCGTGTGACCCTAATACTGGAATCTGTTTTGCGTCTTAAATTAGTGTATAACTGTTTTCTGGATAGAATTTGGGCATTCGGGCTCCAAACCATTGACACTTAAAGTTGTTTTGTTGTGACCAGTTTGAGTTGAAATTCCATTTTATGGAATACAAGTGATTCTTTTCCCTGGTGCTACGTGACTAGGCTCGTACAAAGTAACAAAGAAAAAGAGTGAAGCCAACAAGCTTTGTAAATTTAACAAAATAATTTATTTCCCTAGAAAACAAGGTAAAAATATGAAAAAGGACTTACGGTTTGTGAATATGATCCAAAAATTAATCCTAGATGTTAAAAATATAATTCCTATCACAAAAAGTTCTAATTGAATCAAAGTTCAAATCTCGATGAAATTTCAAGATGGAAGGAGATGGCGTCCTCTATAACCAGTTTTGCCCTGATATGTCGACAGTTCCTTGTTGAGTCACCAAGAATATAATTCCTGCTTTAGAATTCCAAATAATTTTTAGTAAATGTCTTTGTCCAAGAATTTCGATGAATACAAGTAGAGTCTCCAAGAAAATAAATTATTTTAAATCAAAAAAGACTCTATTCAAATGGCAACAACAGGAATACCTTTCGGCCTGAAGGTATATTTTACAACTGACTTAAATTCACTGAGATATGAGTATTAAACCCAACAAAAAACGTAATTTTAGACCCGCGTGTTGGGTCACGTGGTCACTTATTTCGAACAGTGCAGTAAAATAATAAGACAATTAGAACGTATGCTATTTACAGATTCAATTGTACTGATCTAATCTTACTATAAGACTCAATAATAAAAAAATTTAAGCAAAGGTTGTTTACAACAGAGCTGACGCAAGCCAAGAATGACCTTGATTACGATCAATGATTTTCACTCTGTGTTTCCGAATTCAATATCAAGGTCAGGAACTAGGTCAGCTAAAAATACAATGTAGCAACGAACTGCGTTTTTATCAGGTCAAAACAGAAAACTGAATTTTCCGAAAAAAATGTCAAATCCAGTGAATAAAGTTATTACAATAATATGTAATGAAATAAAACTAAATTAAAAAGAAATTTAAAACTAACTCACAAGCAATTAAATTACATATGCGTACCACTTCCCCCATAAAGAAAAAGAAAGATTTACATAATAAAGCTTTCTTTTTGCCATATGTTAATTATACATGAGGTAAAAAAAAACATTACATAAGAAGAAATCTTATGAATGATACAAAGTGTACATGAAATAATATTTCTATTCACGGGAAAGTGCATCTGCTATTAAATTATCTTTTCCCTTGATGTGCCTGATGTCAAGATTATATTCCTGTAACAACAAACTCCACCTTAATATTCTTTGATTTTCTTTATCTTGTCGATGAAAGTAAGGGGGTTGTGATTATTAAACACAACAACCGGAGAAGGAGCTGAACTAAGGTAAACTTCAAAATGCTGTAATGCCAATATTAAAGCCAAACATTCCTTCTCGATTGTTGAGTAATTTCTTTGGTGTTTATTTAATTCCTTCGAAAAATAGCACACTGGATGATCAACACCATTTCTCTCTTCTTGAATCAATACTGCTCCAACCCCAACATCACTTGCATCAACAAATAGTTTAAATGATTGAATGAAATTTGGAGCTGTAAGAACTGGTGCACTATTAAGTATGGCATTTAGCTTTTCAAAAGCCTCCTAACATTTTCCAGTCCAAAGAAACTTGTTTTTCTTGTTCAGTAAATTTGTCAGGGGATCAGCAATATTAGAAAAATTGGAACAAAATTTCCGATAGTATCCAGCCATACCCAAAAATCGCTTCAGCTGCTTTTTACTGACAGGCACATGGAAATCAGAGATAGCCTTGACCTTAGCATCTATAGGTTTCACTTGTCCATATCCCACAATATGTCCTAGAAATGTCACACAAGCACGGCAGAACTCACTTTTAGATAAATTGATTGTCAAACTTGCATCAGTGAGTCTGTCAAAGAATTTCCGAATTGTTGTTAGATGTTCTTTCCAGGTGTCGTTGTAGATGATGACATCATCGATCTAAGCATCACAATTATCTAGACCAGAGGTAATCATATTCATCAAACGTTGAAAGGTACCCTTCATCCCGAACGGCATTACTTTATATTGATAGAATCCATCTGGAGTCACGAATGCCGAAATATCCTTTGCCCTTTCCGTTAGTGGAATTTGCCAAAATCCTTTCAGAAGGTCAAATTTGGTGACATACTTGGCATTTCCGATCTTATCAATACAGTCATCGATTCTTGGTAACTTCTATAATCAGTGCACATACGGAAAGTTCTATCTGGTTTAGGAACAAGTATACATGGTGAACTCCAGTCACTTTTACTGGCCCTATGAAATCATTCTCAAGCAAACACTGAATTTCCTTTTTCAAGTATTCCTGTTTGAGAGGGTTCATCCAGTATGGGTGTTGTTTCACAGGCTTAGAATTCACAATTTCAACGTCATGAAAAATTTTGCTTGTCCTCGTAGGAACATCTGGAAATAAGTGCTCATATTCAAATAATAGCTGTTTAAGTTCATTTTTTCCCTGTTGTTGCAAATGTAAAAGTTTCTGGTCCAGATTTTTCATAATTTCCGAATTCCGAAGATTTGTCACTCCAAAATCAAAAGTGTTTGATTGAATTGCTTCACTTAAATCCTCAGTGAGTGGGACTGGTACAACTAAATTAATTGCATGATTTACTGGGCTATCTCTTTTAATATACTCTTTTAACATGTTAATGTGGCAAAGTTGTTTTTGTTTTCGCCGCCCAGGAGTATTTATGATGTAATTTAAATCATTTACTTTCTTTTCAACCGTGTACGGACCATAATACTTGGCCTGAAGAGGATTTTGTGGAATGGGCAAGAGAGATAGAACTCTATCACCAGGCTGAAAACTCCTTTCCTTTTGAGTTTTTATCATACCTTAATTTCATTTTTGACTGAGTAGAGTGCAGATTCGCTCTTGCGACCTCACAAGCCTTTGACAACTTAATCTTCTTGATTATGTATCTAATTTTAAGTATAAGTTCAGTATCTTCATTAGGAAGAAGTTTCTCTTTCAACAACTTCAATGGTCCACGCACAGTATGTTCGAAAACTAGTTCAAAGGGACTGAATCCTAAAGATTCTTGAAATAACTCCCAAACAGCAAACAAAAGTAAATAAATGCCTTCATCCCAATCTTTACCCGCATCAAAGCAATATGATCGAATCATATTTTTTAAAGTCTGATGAAATGTTTCTAAAGCCCCTTGGCTCTCAGGGTGATAGGCAAAAGATTTGAATTGTTGAATGCCTAATTCATACATAACTTGCTGGAAAATTACAGAAATAAAATTTGACCCTTGATCCGATTGGACAGATTTTGGAAGGCTAAATTGAGTAAAAAAAAAACTTTATCAAAGCTTTTACTATAGTTTTGGTTTTAATATTCCTCAAAGGAATTTCCTCTGGGAATCTTGTTGACGCATACATAATGGTTAACAAGTATTGGTTGCCTGACTTGGTCTTAGGTATGGGATCAACACAATCTACCATAATTCTGCTAAATGGTTCTTCAAATGCAGGAATTGGTTGCAGATGAGCCTTTGGTATCTTCTGATTGGATTTCCCTACCATTTGACAAGTATGACAAGATCTACAGTATTTACAAACATCACTTTTGATTTTTGGCCAATAAAAGTGAGTCAAGATCTTGTGATAAGTCTTATTAATCCCTAAATGACCAGCCAGATGAGTTTCATGGGCCAAACTAAGTATTTCCTGTCTCTACGATTTTGGAACTACAATTTGATAGTTCACTGACCATTCGTCACCAGCAGATACCTCGGGAGGTCTCCATTTTCTCATAAGAATTCCATTTTTAATGAAATAACAGACAGGTATTTCAGTTGCTTCAGTTTCATTAATGGCCCTCTGAAACAAACAGGAGATCTCTGGATCTTTTTCCTGTTCGACGACAAGTGATTGTCGTTTGTCACCCTGATTAGATAAAAGAGAATGAGTAGTTAAAAGAGGATCACTGTGATCAATACCTTTTGATTGATCCAAACAAGGAGTGAAAGTGACCTCATCAAAAGCCTGACCAATACATGTGTCAGCTAAAGGAATATGTTCCTTATCAAAATCATTCTCAAGAGCTTTCTTTGCCATAGCTCTTGTAACTGCACAAGCTGGTTATAAATCAGGGTATTCTTTTTCAATACGATCATCTTTTTGATCCAAAGAAGGCTTGTCAGTTACAAGTGGATTAACCACAACCTTGTCTCCAGCTAGGTCGTTGCCTAGTAATAAATGAATGCCCTCAACGGGTAAAGTAGACACTACTCCGACTGTCACAGATCCTGGGACTAAGTCTGATGACAAATTCACAGAATGGAGAGGAACATCAACAAAGCCGCACTCTACTCCCTGAATGAGAACACCCTCATTAGAAGAAGACTTCTCAGAAAAAGGCAACGTATCTGATAATAAAAGACTCTGAGAAGCTCCTGTATCCCTTAATAATTTAATAGGGGTAGGATTGGCCAAATCACCCAAGAGTGATATAGAACCCTTCGACATGAATGGTTTATAATTCTCCATAATAAAATCAGACTGGGGTTTATTAGACCCAACAAATGTATTGCATTCAATACATGACCGTGACCTTGACCTCTTAGAGAAAGAGCATTTGGGATAGGTCTATCTTGATTCTGATGCTTATATTTCAATTTGAAGCAATCAGAAATAACGTGTCATTTCCTCTTGCAATAGGTACACGTAGGAAGAGAAGGATTTTGAATTAAGTTTATCAGAAGCTTGATTTTTATAAGTTGTGCCAGATTGAGTTTTAGAAGGAGTCTTATTAGGCTGAAATACTTTTTTACCAGTAGAACTGCTGAGTGAAAGACTTGCCTCCAACAGAAACTTTATGAGTTAAGAAATACTCATCAGCAACAAGAGCAGCATTTTCAAAGATTTCGATCTTGTGCTCTTCAAGATTAGTCTTAATGTCACTAGGGACACAGTTCTTGAACTCTTCAAGTAATAAAAGTTGTTGATATTTTCATAAGCATGTTCAACTTTCTTGGCTAAGCATCATCTCTCAAATAACTGCTCTTTTTCTCTTGCGAATTCGACATAAGTTTGTCCAGCTTCTTTTCTATAGTTCCTAAATTTTTGCCGATAAGCCTCAGGAATTAACTCATAACCCTTTAAAATGCATTCCTTAACCAAGTCTTAGTCAGAACTTTGCTGTACTGACAGGGAAGCAAAGAGATTTCGGGCTTTGCCATAAAGTACACACTGCAATAATTGAGTCTAATGCTTCCTTGGCCATTTCAAAGTTTCAGAAACTTCTTCAAAATAAGAAAAATATTTGTCTCCTTCTTTTTCGCTAGAAGGGGGTACTAGCCTAAAATTTGAATTTTGTATGTGAAGTGGGAATGTGTCTTTCATTTGCCATCTCCATTTCTTTTAACTTAATTTGAAATTCCCTTTCATCCCTCTCTCTTTGCAATCTCTCTCTCTCTCTCTCTCTCTCTCTCTCTCTCTCTCTCTCTCTCTCTCTCTCTCTCTCTCTCTCTCTCTCCTCTTTTTCAAGTTGTAACTGCAATTGTTTATCCTTCTCTCTCTCCTGTCTCTCTCTCCTCTTTCTCAAATTGCAACTGCATTTGTTTTTCTTCTTTATCTTTCTGAAGTTCCAGTTTCCTTAACTCTAATTCCATCTTGTATTTTAATTTCAATTCCTTTAGTTGTATGTCAGAGTCTGATACAAACTTCCTGATCGAATCCAAGACACTTTTATCGAAAACATTCTTTTCTACCAAATACTGGATCAAAATGTCTTTTATTTCTTGCTTCGTTAAGGAAGATTTTGCCTCAGAAAGATCATATTTTCTGGCAAGTTCAAGCAATTCATCTTTTATCATACTATCCAACTGCTCCTGAGTAGGACTAGAAAGAAAGGTCTCCACTTTTGATGACATAGTGAAAAAGCCTGTTGATTTTACTAAAGATTTCAAACAAAATGTGAAATAGTACTTGGGATTTAAAATATTCTGAGAACTAGGGGAATTTGAATTTCAAAAAGCAATTTTCTGAAATATTTTAGCCAAAATTCATATATCCCGGACGAGCCCCCAATTTTCTTTGTTACGTGACTAGGCTCGTACAAAGTAACGATGAAAAAGAGTGAAGCCAACAAGCTTTGTAAATTTAACAAAATAATTTATTTCCCTAGAAAACAAGGTAAAAATATGAAAAAGGACTTACGGTTTGTGAATATGATCCAAAAATTAATCCTAGATGTTAAAAATATAAGTCCTATCACAAAAAGTTCTAATTGAATCAAAGTTCGAATCTCAATGAAATTCCAAGATGGAAGGCGATGACGTCCTCTATAACCAGTTTTGTGCTGATGTGTCAACAGTTCCTTGTTGAGTCACCAAGAATATAATTCCTGCTTTAGAATTCCAAATAATTTTAATAAATGACTTTGTCCAAGAATTTCGATGAATACAAGTCTCCAGGAAAATAAATTATTTAAAATTATAAAAAAAAAAAAACCTCAATTCAAATGGCAACAACAGGAATACTTTTCAGCCTGAAGGTATAATTTACAACTGACTAAAATTCACTGAGATATGAGTATCCAACTATAAGATTCAGTAATTAAAAAAAATTTAAAAAATGTTGTTTGCAACAGAGCTGACGCAAGCTAAGAATGACCTTGATTACGACCAATGATTTTTACTCTGTGTTTACAAATTCAATATCAAGGTCATGAACTGGGTCAGCTAAAAATACAATGTAGCAACGAACTGCGTTTTTATCAGGTCAAAACAGAAAACTGAATTTTCCGAAAAAAATGTCAAAACCAGTGAATAAAATTATTCCAATAACATGTAATGAAATAAAAAATAAAATAAAAAGAAATTTAAAACTAACTCACAAGCAATTAAATTACATATACATAACACTGGAAATATATAACTGCTCGTACAGAATTCTTGGACAAAGACATTCATTGAAATTTATTCAGAATTCAAAACTGGAATAATATTTTCTTGATTCAACAAGGAACTGTTGACACATCTATACTTTGAAGGTTATGACAGACGTCATCGCCTTCCATTTTTGAATTTGATCGGGACTCGAACTCAGATTCATTTAAGACCACTTAATATTAGGACTTCTATTTTTTAATTCTTGGATTAATATTGGATTTGATTCGTAAAACGGTAAGTTCTTTTTCTCATTTTTGCCTCTGTTTTCTAGGGAAATAAATTATTTCTTAAATTTTACAAAGCTTGTTGTCTTCACTCTTTTGTTGTTACTTTTTGTAAGAGCCTAAACACGTAACAGCTCGTTGATTTATTGATATTTTGTTGGCTTTTTTTTAACTGGTTGACTGATTGCTGGTCGTGTGCTTGATTGCTTCAAGTGCCTTGCGTATACATCAATTTTATACACATTTCACATCAAATGTGTTTTTCTACTCAATAAAAGATCATAGATTTTGGAGGAATTAAAGTGGCAATACTGGAAAATAAATAAGGTATGTTACAAGGAGCAGTATACAGTCAAATTAGAGACCATCTCTTGTAAGGAAACCAGAGACCTGTATAACAATCCTAGTCCTGACTATAAATTCAAATCAAATTAAAATATTTTGGTTTCTCTCGTTAATCACAATAAAATATAAACTGTATAACTTACGATTTAACAGAAGACTTGCACTCCAATTTACTAATATATTCTAGTGCCTGAATATACCTCCCCGTTTATTTGTACCCCTCTGCCGATTTAAAAAACGAAAAGCACAAACGAGATAAAAGATGCACAGAACTTAGTTCATTTACCGATTTATAATTTCAAACATGATTATGCCATGTGGGACCCGAACAGCGTTATTGTCTGCACATTTCATTCCAGATGGAAGTTTTCAGTGTAAAAGACTGCCCTGTTCGCCAGTCATTTCCAGTTCCTGGACAAGTCCATTTTCAGTAGGGGTGTATCAAAAGTTTGCCTAGACCTCCAAGATGTGTACCTTTATATTCCCATTCACGAGTCTTCCCTGAAATTCCAAAGGCTCATTCCCTAGTGCGCTGCTCCCAGGACAACATCAGTGTCCACATTTCTGACACAGAACTTATTATTATAATGTCCATCAGAACTCAAGATGAGCAACATTGTTTACAAATACAAATAATCCCTCGATACTCTCTTGTATTTTCTCAAATTCCTGTAAACAAGGATAGACCCGACATTATCATAACCAGGTTTTTCATTCACCCAGACGTGCAGTTCACATGCTTTGTCAGTTGGGTTTGCCTCCATCAGGGTTTTACTTTGATGATCGCCCTTGTGATGTATCTATCCTTTTAGAAAGTTGAATACTGTATTTGGCTAGGGACCCCAACTTTGGGCTGCCCGCATATGAGATCCCTGTTAATAGTCCTTTTATCTCAGCTGTGACAGAAACTTTGCCAACTACACCATATAATCAAAGTACATGATGCTCCAACTTGACAAATGGGAAATCTCTCCAAGCTTACGGCGGGTATTCGGTTTCTGCACCAGCTGCAAGAAATCTTGATTCACATGGATGCCAGTACGACAGTATAAGGTGACTATCTTTTGTTGTCTTCGTATGAGCAGTTAACACACACCAGTTGGAGACAGTCGACTTAGTGAATGCTTTTCAACCGTAGCAGGATACACTATCTGCAAAAGGCGTTCTAATTTCTTCCGACACCTCTCTTGAGATCTATTTTCCTTCAAACATTAAGGCAGACCTAAGGTATCAGATATTCTTGCTTGGGTTTATCTCAGGTGGTGTCACCATCGACAAATCCACCTTCAAGCCTCACACGCCCTAATCGGGCTCAGTGTCCCTGCAAGGCTAACTGTCCTAGTGTAATCAAGAGCGTCACATAAAATGGTCTGTTTGATCTCTTCCACTTGTTTTCAGCTGAATGTGTTACCGTCGCGATCGACCCATTGCCGATTTTTATACAGTGAGGAATGCCAAACTCACAACCTTTTACTCTCAAACCCAAAAGGATCACCAGTCTGCTCTTTCTTTGATATGGAACGGTTTCATTTCGTTATGTATACCACCAACTCCACCTCAAATCAGATTATCTCATAAGGCGATGGAATCTGAGTGCAGAATAGTCCTCCTTGTTTCCATTAAGCAGGAAATATTGCGACTCATCACCTTCATAAGAGAAGGGGTTCCCGGAGATGCTCTGCCCTTGTCACACCCGCAAATACGGCTTTCTATCCCAACTCCAGAAATGCCGAATCTGCATGTTTAGCTCATATGAAACAATCACTTAGAAAGAAACGTTTTTCTGAACTAGTGGTGGACATAATTACTTGGGCAGGAAAGCCCAATGACTCTGAAAGAAAATGGAAAGCCTTCTTCGAGGAGCACGAGCAGAGAAACAGCTCACTTTTAAAAATCTCAGAACCACAAATAGCTAACTTCCTTTTACGGTTTTTTGAGGAATAAAAAGTTTGCACCAATCACTATCAACGGTTACTGTTCCGAAAACACCTCTGCAATCTTCCAGTAATTTTTTAAAGTATGACTGAATTTTTACAAGGCTGAAAAAGGTACCATTTGAATTACTGTCTAAAACTTTTCTGATTCATCTTTAGGATTAAACCTACTTCCCAGTCACCCTATCATTAGCAGGCAATATTAGTGAAATTCATGTCATTGCCCACCAGAACTATGTGCAGCTGAGCCACAATGGTTTGATTTCGCTCATGACAGTCCCTGGTTTCATTGCTAACAGACTCCCACCCATGGTAAAACCAGTCTTTCATTTGAAACCGCTGACTTCATTGCACCATTCTTCTTAAGTGCACTTCAGTATCCTATCAGGGCACTTACATTGTACCTGAAACGCACTGAGCCAAAAAAAAAAAAAAGAGGGCAATATAGGTTGTTCTTGCCACTCAAAGAAGAATGGGGCGATATTTCCGCCCCTTACTCTTTCGTCCTGTAACTGTTGGTGTACCTTCTCAGCAGATTTGTTATGATGCAAGTTACAGAACTGCCACTGGATTTGCGGAAGTGAAGACATTTTCAAGACTTTACCATCAATGATCTGTACTAACTTGGGTCCATATCTCACACGAGTTAACCAGCTGCTGGATATAGTTTGGAAAGCAAGAATCGAGGCCAACTATGGCGTAAAAGGATGCAACTCGCACCACTTTTTACCTGTTCTCCTTACAAATTAAATTCCAGTATGTATTTGAAGCAAGAAACCAATTATCGGAGTGAAGTACATTTCTTTTGTAATAATTATACGATCATGATATGGACACCCCATTACCGCAGTTACATCCCTGAAAGAGCAAGTGCTTCCTCTCAAATAGTAACAAATGAATTGCGGGATTTATACATAGGGAGCCCACTCGCCTGACTTACACCTCGGCAAGCAGACAACTTTAAACACTTGTATTGCTAAACTAGGCTAAATGAAATGACCTCGGTAGTTGACAACTTGTAAATGCAAATTCATTCACGTACTGAAACAAAAGAAAGGACGATAATCTTGGGGCACAAATATACCACACAACAACAAAAAAATCAGTGGCTACTGGCTTCTATTAAAAACCCGTTTTTCACAGGTTATAATCTGCAACAGTTTTTACTCTCATGGCTGCTACCATTGTAAAAGTGTTAGCAACAGCCTTTACCAGACTTTAATTACTGTTTGAATAGAACATGACTTTGTTTTACACAATTCTAGGAACTGAGTGAAGACCTTAATAATCAATTGACTGCATTAGAGACTCACAGGAAGGAGGTTGAAACCAAGACAGATGTAATCCAGGCAGAACTGCAAGAGGTGAGAGGCACCAACACATAAAACAGATTTATCTTTATTACCTATTATCATCATGTGCTTCCTGATAGACCCATCCTCAAACTTTGTGGTCAATGATAAACCCCTACTTTACGTTAGCTTGTCAGACTTTGTGGGCTTATCACAGCAGAAATGCTGTATCCCTGTATTAAGTTTAAATGTCTATAATTTGGTTGTATTGAGTTGAATGAAGCTAGAAATATATCTAGGCTCTAAATGTGCCTGCTTTGGGAAATGCTAGCTAATACATCCAATATTGGTTACAATTACCTGTTTAAAGTGGAAGGGTACTTTATCAGGATAACTTTCATTCAACAAACTGTGATAGGGTTAGAACTAGAACAAAGTGAAAGACTAAGCTAGTGAAACCTGAAATATAGGTCACAGTGACTCTGAGGTTATTTGTGATGTAATCATTGAATTGCATTTTCTTTACGCAGCTTTTAGTGTGACAAAAAGAGTAACAGAATGATGTAAATTAAAATGCTTTCAACATGATTTACCTCGCTGTGTATGCGACTATGTATAAAAATACCATTTTAAAACTAGCATTACCCTCTTGTCATGACGGTAAACACATACAGGCACTTTGCTTCAATAGTTCTGGAAACAATAACATCAATATTTTCAATAGATACAAGCAAATCAAATTACAAAAATATAATCAACACTGAAACTCTGCTGAAATTATTTATTATTCTGCCTTACCTCAGTTACACAGGGTGAATGTTCAGCAACACAAGTTACAAAAGAGAAGGCAAGTGACAGAGCTACAGGACCCAGTCATGAAGGACAAAATCTCATCAGAAAATATACCAGTGAAGACCACAGTAAAAGATCTTGGTTCCCTAGCTGCTGATGATGAACTTTTTGAAGGAGGATTACAAAGGAGAGCAAAAGTGAAAGAACTAGAAGTTACTCCCACAATAGATGAAATTATAGAGGAGACCCAGGATACTGAAGAAAGGTAAACATATTGAACATCAACAATAAAGGTCAGGTCTAAATTCATACCTTGGTTCCCATACTTCTTAGACATTTTACTGGCATTCTCTTTTTTGTATAACATTGGGGAACACATTCTACATTATGCTAAAAAGCCAACAGGTGACAAACACATTCTTGGCATCAAACATTGGGAAGGGGGTACTTTGCAATTTAGTACATTCCAACAGCATTTTCACAAATTACTGATCAGCATAAAGTAAATTTTATATACAATATGTTCCATTATTTATAGCAAAATACAATCGTTTTGGCACATAGATTTCATTCCTGAATGAGATAAAAATTTGCTACCTGAAACTTTACTGTTTACAGTAATCTGTATTATCTATATATATATATATATATATATATATATATGTGTGTGTGTGTGTGTGATTATATAGCCACTTTTTGCTTGACAAACTTAAATCCTGATCTCTGTCCCTTTATTTCATTTTATAATTATTTATGTAATTTAAATATGTCATGACCTACCCTTTGTTCAGAACAAAAGATGTTTTAGTACTGTCAAAAAGAATTTATTCTCCAAATTGCAATGAATGGGAAAAATTAAGACCTTTTTTTTCAATCATAAATTTCCCTTAGCAAATATAATGCATCAAAGTTACTATGTTATGCATCCTTCAGAATGCCAACACCCTGTTTTGCCTTTTCTTTCAGTTCCACCATCTCATCCTGGTATAGTGCAGTTAGTACAAGGCAAAGAAGAAAAGCAAAATCAAACAGTTGCCTTGGCTATCTTGGTCGTATCTGTTGCACAGCACTGCCCTTGATCCTGTTGCTGCTGCTATTCCTCATTTTTGCTCTATTTGTCCCATTCTTTCATGAATGTTGCACATGGACAAACACTTACAGACATTCACCAATGTATTTTAGATATGTGGATGGTCCACCACCAATTTGAAATGGGAAACTCCCATCAGCAAAAACTGACGAAGTTGTGAAATGCAAGACTGGAAGATTTCCAATAGTACAGGACTTGTGCTTCTGTCTCCAGATTCCAATGGTAGTTGTGCGTCTCTAATGAACACAAAGACAGAATATTCTACAAACTGAATGAGAACAAAAGCATATATGAACAAATATTAATATATAATCCTCCACAAATCTAAGAGCTAAACCTCCTCTTTTCTCATAATGTGCTTCGTAGTCTTTGAATGCAATGGGGAGGACAACCAAAGTTAATTGGTAGGCTTACTCTAATGAGACTGTTTTTCTAGGTCAGGGAAAGGGTATCAGTTTTTAAATGTCTACTTGATAACTTAATATCTAGGGTTTAAAGAAACAGTACAAAGTTAAAGGCTCAGTTCAATACTGTTACAGAACTCAATGGATGAAAGATATCTGACAGAATTTGATTAAAACAAACAACAAAATAAGCCACTGATAACATGATTATGTTATAATCTGTACCAAATTCATTACTATGATGCACCTGGAAATTTGTTAAATCCAAAATCTTGAAAAACAGGTTCTACTGTAGAGCTATTTTGGGATGCAAAAGAATATATAGCATTCTGTGTAAGGTGTTTATTGCTTGTTCTGTCCAATCATACAACTCTGTATAACTACGACATTATATGTGTTTCCAGGGCAAAATTTTAACCCTCTTACTGCACAGAAAACTTGTTCCAGGAAATATTCTGTTTCATACTCATTGTTGGGGAAAAGGGGGTTGGCACACTCCAGCTCTGCCCCTTCCCTTCCCCCAACAAGTTATTTTAAATTTTTTCTGTATATCATGCTATACTTTTTAGCATGTTGAGGAAATATCGTAAACATTCAACACTTTTCAGTTTCACTGACAACATAATATTTTGTTGTCATCTGTACATTTCCAATCAAACTGAGTTATTCATGTCTGCTACAGGTGACAGTGAAAGATAAGAAATGTCAGATGACAGCAAAACTTGTCTGCACATATATTGACTTAGCATACAAGGTTTACATTTGCTACTGCCAATACTGACAACGGTGTTGCCAACAACTGACACCAATTGTAAGGCAAGAACTCATCTGCACCTTGTGCAGGCAGTAGGCAAGCTCACAAAAAGTCATATCTCTGTTTTGACTGAACTTCACACAAAAATATCACTGGTAATTTACTAATGAAGGATTGAAGAATGACATCATTTCATTTGGAAAAAAATATATATCTTTTTACCTCAGTAACTTTACTTTTTTCACATATACTCATTTTCATAACTCATTTAGAAACAGGCAATTTTCAATACACTGAATACTCAATTATTACATAATCCTGTCTCTCTTTTATTTCATAGTAAATACTGGATTATCACATTATCTTGTATTTTATACCATAGTGCTTTCAAAAGTATTTATGCTACACTTTAATTCTTATCAATATTCTGTGTTTAATTTTTATTGTAAGATATGCTTGCCAGATCTAAATGATATTTCTATTTTTATTTTTCCCTCAAATTATGCTTCAAGTATCACATATGCATACAGTTTGTACAGTGTATTTTATGGCAACTAGTTTGTCTAAAGTTTTCAAAGCAAATATTGTACATGGTAAGGCAAATAACAGTAACATTTGACGTTATTGTACCATGGTGGATGTTGTACATAATTAGGCAAATAACAGTAACCTTTGATGCTACTGTACCATGGTGGACGTTGTATATAATTAGGCAAATAACAGTAACCTTTGATGCTACTGTACCATGGTGGATGTTGTACATAATTTGGCAAATAACAGTAACCTCTGATGCTACTGTACCATGGTGGATGTTGTACATAATTAGGCAAATAATGGTAACCTTTGATGCTACTGTACCATGGTGGATGTTGTACATAATTAGGCAAATAACAGTAACATTTGATGCTACTGTACCATGGTGGATGTTGTATATAATTAGGCAAATAACAGTAACCTTATGCTAATTGTACCAGTAGCAATTCAGTTATTTCTCTATAAAACAAGAAATATGATTTATGTAAAAAAATAGTTAGTAAAGCAAAGTTTTAATCTACTCTGCATGTAAATCACTGAAATGTTCATGTATTCACAGCACAGAATGTAAATGGTCTAATTTAGTGATCAAATCTAAGCTTAATCATAAAACCTATTTGTATGCATTTTTGTTTCCACTTTACATACATTATCTGAAGAGCTAAAAGCTCCAAATGCATTGTGTTGTAACAACTTTCTAGCTTTTTTAACCATAAGGCAGCTATATTCATATAAATGTTGTCAATTCTATTATTTGTTTGATAATCATGTTCCAAGCATGAAAATAAAAACTGAAACAAAGTTTTCCTTGTTTACTTTTTACTTTTTCCATAAAAATACATCAAAAATGTCTGCAAAATGGTTCCCCATAAAGCCACACTTGAAAGCTGATAAGTGGGCTTACATAGTGTAAAAACAATGTTCTCATTTTGCCCTGTAGTCTTATTTTCAATCCCCAGTTCCAACACATGCAAGGGTAGACTGGTGTACATGATTATTGATTATCCCTGGGTTATTCTGTATGCTCCACCTCTAAGACCCCCAATATCAGAGCTGCTAACAGTTGTAAATTGGTTATATTTTCAGTTTTTCATCGTGACTTCTATTAATGTCTGGTCAGGCCAATTTGTGTTCATGAGTTTACACCTGTATGAACCAAACCAGTAAATTCATTAAGCCCCACTCTCACAAGCACTACCGTTTCAGACATTTACTGAGAATCGTGGGTAAATATTTGGAAGCTACAATGACATACTGTTTACTTACATCAACAACTTTGGCAGTTTGATCAGTTCCCAAGTAGGGTGTATAATAAACAATGCTATGAATGATAAACAAAGCAACAAAAATGTACAGCTTTAAGTTTGAGCATTATATAATTTAGGTTTTTCATGCTGAGAGATAGAGTTGGCCCCCTGAAATTTCAAATTCCTCCCATCCATTTTACATTTTTACATTTTAACACTTAGTAAGGTCAAGATAAGTTGATTATACATGTGAAACTTAATAAGTTCTTTCACCATATGGTTGGACAAATTTTAGAACTAGTCATATTTTCATACCTTTAATGCAAGTGTGGCCTACATGAAATTAAAAGACATAACACTGTGGTATATGGAAACTCTATTTTAAATAAGAAACTACTGTATGTTTAGATTATTAGCATTTTAGCTGACTCCTACTTGAAAATTATCCGTGACAATCACTGAAATGTTGGGCAAAAAGAATCTCCTGGAACTAAAGCTAGTATTCAGACTTAAAGAGATGGCAAGCAGGTTTTACAAAAAGAAATTATATATCAATACAGCAATGAAATAAAATACAAACTGGCTAAGTGAAATATGGAATTCAAAATTATGTTTCAAAAAAAAGGCCTAGACATGTTATTTATCGAGTATGCAGCCTTGAAATGTTTGAATCTCTTGCAATCTTTCACACGCATATTCATAAAACATACATTCACACAAATGCACATTTTCGTAGATACTGTCAATCAAAAAAAATAAATTGGTCTTAAGTTTATTCAGCCACTTCATTTGGAATTATTCAGGTGATTCAAGCTTTTCTTAGGGGGAAAAACAACAGCACTAACAACTTCATTTTATGTTCAAGAAAAGACTTTTCATTGACAGCAATCTCAAGTAGTCTCCATAACCTCCTTTAGGTTTTAAAATTTTGTTATCACCTTTCATCAACCTAATCTGGTTTTATACCAAGTCTGTTTAACACTTCATGTACTAATGAGGCCATACCAAGTCTGTTTAACATTTCATGTGCTGATGAGGCCATACCAAGTCTGTTTAACACTTCATGTACTGATGAGACCATACCAAGTCTGTTTAACACTTCATGTACTGATGAGGTCGTACCAAGTCTGTTTAACATGTCATTTACTGATGAGGTCATCACAAGTCTGTTTAACAATTCATGTACTGATGAGGTCATACCAAGTCTGTTTTACACTTCATGAACTCATGAGGCCCTACCAAGTCTGTTTAACACTTCATGTACTAATGAGGTTGTACCAAGTCTGTTTAACACTTCATGAACTGATGCGGGCATACCAAGTCTTTTTAACACTTCATGCACTGATGAGGCCATACCAAGTCTGTTTAACACTTCATGTACTGATGAGGCCATACCTGTTTAACACTTCATGTACTTATGAGGCCATACCAAGTCTGTTTAGCACTTCATGTACTAATGAGGTTGTACCAAGTCTTTTTAACACTTCATGCACTGATGAGGCCATACCAAGTCTGTTTAACACTTCATGTACTTATGAGGCCATACCAAGTCTGTTTAACAATTCATGCACTGATGAGGCCAAACTAGGTCTAACACTTCATGTACTGATGAGGCCATACTAAGTCTGTTTACTCTTTGTGTACTGATAAGCCATATCAAGTCTTACACTGGTGGGGGAAGGGTCCAGGTGACCAAGTGGTCGAAGGTGCTCACCTTTACAGATCATTCTCATCTCACCTCTGTCCATGTGACTTTGAGTCTTGGACTAACCAACATGTATCTTTGAGAAAGTTTTCCAGTAGCTTCCTATGGGTCTTCCTGTGTTCTTCCCCCACCAAATATATACTGGCTGCCATGTATAGCATATCATGTGCTGAGAAAGGGCAATAAACCCCACAAAACCCCAAAATCTGACCATAGACAATGGTGACTCAAGCTACTGTTCTCCCTGAAAAATGTTCCTTTTCAGTAGACATATTTGTCCTATTCTGTTTACTACAGACTCAACTGGAAAATCCAGGGAATCAAAAAATTCTTCTTTAGCATTGAATGTACACTTGCTGGTATAAGTAGGTCATACTCCCAACTTCTGACATTGGGAAATATTAACAAAAGTAAAGAATAAAATACAAATTAATGTTGCAGTTTAATCATAAGCATATTTCTTCACTGTGCATTTGAATCCCAGGCAACTGGTTACGATCTCCTGTAAGCATTTAAATATTAGGCAACTGGTTACCATCTCTTGTATGTATTTGAATACCAGGTAACTAGTTACCATCTCCTGTATGCATTTGAATACCAGGCAACTGGTTACCATCTCCTGTATGCATTTGAATACCAGGCAACTAGTTACCATCTCCTGTATGCATTTGAATACCAGGCAACTGGTTACCATCTCCTGTATGCATTTGAATCCCAGGCAACTGGTTACAATCTCCTGTAAGCATTTAAATATTAGGCAACTGGCTATCATCTCCTGTATGCATTTGAATCCCAGGCAACTGGTTACCATCTCCTGTATGCATTTGAATACCAGGCAACTGGTTACCATCTCCTGTATGCATTTGAATACCAGGTAACTAGTTACCATCTCCTGTATGTATTTGAATACCAGGTAACTAGCTACCATCTCCTGTATGCATTTGAATACCAGGCAACTGGTTGAATACCAGGTAACTAGTTACCATCTCCTGTAACTAGTTACCATCTCCTGTATGCATTTGAATACCAGGCAACTGGTTACCATCTCCTGTATGCATTTGAAAACCTGATAACTAGTTACCATATCCTGCACACATCTGAATACCCGGTAACTAGTTACCATCTTCCATAAGCACCTGAATACCCAGTAACTAGTTACCATCTCCTGTATGCATCTGAATACCAGGTAACTAGGCATCAATTCTTGTATGCATTTGAAAACCAGGTAACTAGTTACCATCTCCTGTATGCATTTGAATACCAGGTACAGTGTGACCCCACTATAACACAGCAGTTGGGGTCCACAGAACCTGACCATGTTATAGACCGAACCATGTTATAACCATCCAAGTCAGTTAGCTTAAGAAAATGATGCATGTACCTAAAATAAATATGGCGGGGGGGGGGATAAAAGTGGGACCAAAAATATGTGCTTTTGATTTAATGAAGACAAACTAGTCTGAAAAACACTTGTATATTGACAACTTATATCTACATAGTGCAATCCATAATCCGTTAAGTACTGTACTTGTATATCATAAATCCATGAATTAGAGTATAGATCACATTATAAATTTCATGTATGACTTGCATCCTGTTTGAAAATACAAATAACGCATATTTATTTAAAAAAATGGAAGTCCTCGTTTTGATCTATATCTGTTTGTCACTTAACAATTCACTACAGCTGTCGCAAGTAGAATATTGCTATAGCTGTTTACATGCTACATGTACATGTACTTAAATTAGTCTAGATTTTGGTCAGTTGGAGACAGTATCATCTTGCCAAGGCTGCCCGGGGGATAAGGCTACTGATAGGGAAATGAAAACTGGGACAAATTAAAAAGTTTAAGAAACATCTTTGCTATATACCCCATCTTCAGCTAACTTGACGGCCATATATCTATGGTTTGAAAAGATTGGAAATTTATTTGCGTTTTGTGCCACCATTGGCAGGGACCATAAGCATATTTTTTTCCCTGCAAAAATGAAACTTTGATGGCACAATAAACATGTTGCAGTCACTTTTGAAAATGCAACAGTCTATTAGATTCCATTGCTTTTATTTAAGTTTGGTGCTGCCTTCCTTTGATGAAAGGTAATTTGTTTTTATTGAAGACTGTAGTCTGCTTCCTTTGTTGAAGGGTGCATGTATTATTGAAGTTCCTGCTAAAGGACACCTTTGGAGGACCAAACAGATGTCTGTTTCTTATGGTCTCAGCAACATCACATAATTGCAGAACATTGATTGAGACTGAATTTTTTTTCATCAGCTTAGTATTTATGCAGCACAATCAGTGCTTTAAAGGTGATCAATTTCCTTTGAAGTTTCAGTAAAGCTATTTTTTTCTGGGTACATTTTAAAAGCAAAAGGAATTAGCCGTCATTTATTCAATTGAAGTAGTTACTTTTCCTGCCTTCAGAACTTGGTCGACTGTAGCTAGTCCCAGTAACATAAGGAAACCAACAATTTGTGTTGTAACAGAGCATGCTATAGAGGGGTCACACTGTAACTAGTTACCATTTGCTGTACACATCTGAATACCAGGCAACTAGTTACCATCTCTTGTATGCATTTGAGGAATGCAATTCTGTAATCTGAGGAAAACAACAAGATTGGAGACAATGGCAGGATCAAGCAGAAAGAGATGAAATATTCTACATTCCTGATCAAAGGTCACGAAACTGCATTTGTAACACAAAGTCACTGTTTTCATTTCACTGTAATTTCAATTCCCCTGCACAAACATTTTGAAACTTACTCAAAAATCAAATGATTTCATAGATGATGTTACGTGAAACCTTCTCATACTTTACATATTTCACATGCATAGTATCATATTACTCATTCCACATAAGGTTTAAGCATAACAAGCAGCATGCAATGCTATTCACACCTATTTCTGTCTGAGATGTTTTTAATGAACACTCCAGCACAGCATAACAATAATCTCACACTCAAAACTATAATGTTGACATAATAATACTCTTTTTATTTCATATACTGTAAACACAACTGTATGATCCTTGACATAAATATGTTCCTATTACTACTTTTGCAAGTGCACACTTCACATAAAAAACTAAGAAACATTAATTCTGGTCCTAATAAAGAACTACTCAAACTGAACTGTCTGGTTCATGTTTTATACTGTAAAATTCAGATTATTTTAAAAAGGGAAGAAAAACATTCAAGTCTGAAGGCAATGAAGTTATATTTTGTGTTATACACGTAAGAGTTTTCTTTTCAACTTTTCTTACTGGCAGCAACAGTGAGCTGTGTGGAGTTGATTAATTCTATAATCTTAGTCAAAACCCTATACACTATAAAATACATATAAATACATATTTAAAAATAATACCAAAAAGCAAAGTACATTATATAGTACCTTTCAGTTGTGACTTCAGCACAACAAACACCGAGTCGCTGTAGCTCCTAGGGAAGAGAGAGCATGAAATCATGAACATTGTATCTACAATTACACAAGTCCATCATAACCTTAGTATGACTTAAAAGACAAATAAATAAATGCATAAAGCATGTGAACTGTGTTACAATAGGACAAGAAAATAAACATCATATACCAAAGTAAACTCATATCTTGACATGAAATGATGATGAGAATTCTTCAAACAGAATTACATTTTCAGAACACCACCAGACAATTTTTCAACTAGTTGCCTAGATTTCTTCCAGATTTCGACTTAAACACAGGAGTACAGTCTTTCTCCAACTTCTATGTAAACATAGATGACACAGGAGTACAGTCTGCCTCCAACTGCTATGTAAACACAGTTGATACAGGACTACAGTCTGCTTCCAACTGCTGTGTAAACACACATGACACAGGACTACAGTCTGCCTCCAACAGCTATGTAAACACAGATAACACTGGACTACAGTCTGCCTCCAACAGCTATGAAAACACAGATGACACAGGACTAGTCTGCCTCCAACAGCTATGTAAACAGAGATGACACAGGACTACAGCCTGCCTCCAACAGTTGTGTAAACACAGATGACACAGGAGTACAGTCTGCCTCCAACATCTGTGTAAACACAGATAACACAGGACTACGGTCTGCCTCCAACAGCTGTGTAAACACAGATGGCACAGGACTACAGTCTGCCTCCAACTGCTGTGTAAACACAGATGACACAGGACTACAGTCTCCCTCCAACAGCTCTGTAAACACAGATGACACAGGACTACAGTCTCCCTCCAACAGCTCTGTAAACACAGATGACACAGGACTACAGTCTGCCTCCAACTGCTGTGTAAACACAGATGACGCAGGACTACAGTCTCCCTCGAACAGCTCTGTAAACACAGATGACACGGGACTACAGTCTGTCTCCAACAGCTATGTATGTTGCTCATTAAGATTGCAATAAATTTTCAGTATGGCAGTAACTAGTCAGCAACAGGTTGCCCAGATGTGTCACACATATTGATGTAGACATAAATGGCATGTTTGTGCAGTCCAACTTTGCTTTCAACCTCATGTAATATTACATCCTGAATGTCTTCCTCAATCTTACTCATGCTGGAGGAACTGTGACCTTTGGCCTCTGGACAGTACACACCCTCTACAAGTACAAAAAGGGAAATACTGTAAACCTCAAAAGCTGAATAAGATTTAAATGTCAGTTTGCAAGCATTACACAATTCTCAACTGCACTTTTCTAAGATTACACAATTCTAAACTGCACTTTTCTAAGATTACACAATTCTTAACAACACTTTTCTAAGTTGAACAAATACCCAATTCTACAACATGGTGTGCTTTACTATCAAATGAAAAACCTGCTTACACAGCTTGTGTCTTCAATATCAATAACCACCAGGGGAAGACACTGGTGCTAACATAGGATAATACCTCATTAATTATATCCCCAAAAGATGTCTCAGCAACACATAAAGCAACAAGTAAAAAAAAAAAAAAACCTCATTTTTTTCAACTGCTGCTTTGCCTTTGAGGAAGACCATTCTTGCAATTAATAATTTATATTTCATTTTGTAAATAAATATTCATAACAGATGGTTATGAATACAAATTTAACAGGAAAATATTTAAACCTGGGGTAGTTTTAAAACAAAACTACCAATCATTTCCAGTTACAATCATGCCTACTTGTTTGATTCTAGAAAATAATAAAATATTAACTTGTGATTGTTTGAAAATATGGACCAAATTCATATGAAATATAAAATTAATTTAGAATGGATATTTAGTTATAAACTTAATTTACAGTGGATATTTAGATTCCAATGCAACTATTACACAGGTAAATATTGTTCAAAATTGTATGATATATAACTGGCTAAAGTTTTATTAAAATGTCTTCATTGGTTCTAAAGTTATATGCTGGACATGAATACAAGTCAGTGGATTACATTTTCCTTTGTTGTGACCTTGGCCTTGAAACAAAGGGGGGCTTGATTATGGAATGAGACACACTGTTTATACATGACATAAAATTGGCAAAAATTTCATTTAAATCCCTTCACTGGTTAGAAGGTTAAACTGTGGACAATGATACATGCCCAAGAACTATGCTTTCCCTTGTCATGACCTTGACCCTGAGCTAGGGGGATTGGCTATGGTATGCAACACACTATCTAGTCAGGATATATACTTGAGCAAAGTTTTATGAAAATATCTCTAACCTTTGTAAAAATATAGGCTGAACAAGCAAATGTTAATGGACTGACAGATGAACAGATGGATAGAGTCATGGACAACACCAAAACCTATTACACCTGACTTCACACTGGCATATAATAAAAATGCTTCAAATGATTCCCTTACATAAAATAATGCACAAAACATTTAAAAGAAACACATGTACAAATGTCTTCAGTGGATCTGGTAGTAAAGAAAAAAAAAGTGGCCAGGTGGCAAAAATTAATTTTCTTTTCAGTCCATTTTACCAACTACAAATAATGCCATTAACTGATTTTTAACACAGATACAGCATAATTTACTTTTTCTATGGTTAGAAGTTGGAATATCTTTGTCATCTAGGTTAGGTAACATGTCCAGTGCTGGCAACCATGGGACGTCTGTCTCTATCTGCCATTCACTGCCATTCTCATTCTCACCTTGCAAAATAAGAAAGAAAATTAATCTAGAAAATAGTCTGCATTTACAATACCTATTTGTGTTTAATGTCCATCGAACTGCAATAAAGATGATCCAGAGCTACCAATACAAGATGAACTGGTAGATCTGGATCCACACTATTCTTGCCATTACAAGATGCACTGATAGATCTGGGTCTACACTGTTCTACCATTCACATGATAAATTGACAGAGTTGGATCTACACTGTTCTACCATTCACATGATAAATTGATAGAGTTGGATCTACACTGTTCTACCATTCACATGATAAACTGATAGAGTTGGATCTACACTGTTCTACCATTCACATGATAAATTGACAGAGTTGGATCTACACTGTTCAACCATTACAAGATGCATTGATAGATCTGGATCTACAATGTTCTACCATTCACATGATAAATTGACAGAGATGGATCTACACTGTTCTACCATTCACATGATAGATTGATAGAGTTGATTTATACTGTTCTACCATTCACATGATAAATTGATAGAGTTGGATCTACACTGTTCTACCATTACAAGATGCATTGATAGATCTGGATCTACACTGTTCTACCATTCACATGATAAATTGATAGAGTTGGATCTACACTGTTCTACCATTCACATGATAAATTGATAGAGTTGGATCTACACTGTTCTACCATTCACATAACAAATTGATAGAGTTGGATCTACACTGTTCTACCATTACAAGATGCATTAATAGATCTAGGCCTTGTTATGTATATTTAATTTGTATTATTTGTTGGCTTTTCTTAATGATTATATGTTATATACATTTATATTTTGTACCTGACCTTAATCCAAAATCAAGTTCACTGTGTACCTCACTATGGACATTGATTTTGTAAACAACATAATACATAGTTAAAATTTTCCCTACGCGTGCAGACTAAATATTCAGATCATTATTAATGTAAACATGTTTATCTTAATCTGAGTCTAGGACAATGAAATTCCCCCATGGAAAACCTGGTCTATCTGATGTTTACCATTTTCTTATTATAATCTTAGTAACAGATTTTATCTTGTTGACAACTTAGATCTTTCCAGAAATGAGCTTTTTGATCCTTGTCCTGATTCTACTATTATGTCTTAGTTGTTTTATATAATGTTGTTTACTTGAGACATTACTTATTCTTGACTTAACATCTTGAAACAGAATCAGTCTTATTGTTCTTTTCAGATTTTCATTTGGGTGGAATTATTTATTCAAATTATTATTCACTGGAAATACAAAGTGCTCATCTGTAATATTCTTGGACTGGAACATTAACTTGGAATTATAGTGAATTAAGACAAGAACAATTTTGGATTATATTGCTGTGATACATCAAAAGACAGCACATCAACACAATTCAGGTCTACTGTAGTTCAACAATTACATGATGCACTGATAGATATGGGTCTACACTGTTAGAACAGTGAAAATCCAGATCTATCAGTTCATCAAAAAAAAGTACAGCATTGAAAACATTAAGTCCCATCAGCATTATCTTGTACCAAAAAAAACATGAAGTTCCATCAGCATTTTTGTGCATAAGCAAATAAATATAAACCTATTTATAATGTACTTTTTATGTGGTTGATTGTACTGGTAAAAATGCAAGCAATGCTGCTCTTAGGTGCGCCATATATTTGTGTATAAGTTCAGTCCAACTGCAAACAGTACAAACCCTCATCTGCCATTGCATAATGTGGCCAGCAAATCAAGATTTATGCTGTTTTTGTTCTACCGATTATTCCTAATAAACTGCATAGAACCAGCTCCGCTGGCACATTATGCAATGGCTGAACTAAGTCTGTGCCATTTGCGACCAGACTAGACTCTGAAATGAGCATATACAGTGAGCAGTCACAGTCTCAAGACCTGCAAGATTTTTGTGCAAGCAAATACCTGTATTACCTATACTGTAATTAACCTAAATAGTCAGACCTTCCAATCTACCAGGCACCATATTTTCAAAACTTTTTATTATTTTATATAGTTAAAAAAGATCATGAACAACAGGTAATTTTTATTAAAGCCGATGACAATGAAAAACTCAAGTTGGATTGTAAACTAAAGAGTGTTTTACCTGTACTCAAAACCTGGAAAGTCAACCATCTTGACGTGAAACAGCTTTGATTACTGTAATTATCACATGAATTAAATAAATGTGCAATCAACAGGCAGCATTAAAAAACAGCTGACATGTTCCACAATTGTGATCAAGCAGTCCCTTAGGCAAAGCAAGTTGTTAACTTGTTAAAAGTAATGATAAAGGAAAAATAACCTTTAATCTTGAGACAACTGGTCAAATTAATTAATCACTTTGAAAATCATAGCCTACTTATGTAATTACAGGCTTCCTTAATATTAACAACTGGACAACATACAGAGTCAAAGCAGTCTTACACATCAGATTCTATCCCACTTAAGTAGACTAACTTGTTTGATATAAAGTAGATCAATAAGTATGTGTCATTATCTGTTTTCTCTTTTCCAGTAAACTAAACTGGTTTTACATTCATTTTCAATAATGCAATTAATATCTCCAACACATGAGTTTGACAAGTTCTTGTAGTCTCAGTTTTATTCAATGGCATATTTCCCCTAGATAACCTAATTTTGGATGTAGAAAGCTCTGTCTTCGACTACATAACTGGAGTACAAACCATGGTATTCTGCAATTCAATTCCTGAACCAGACTAAGTGATCTGTCTCCATTATATATAAAGGTAATGGTCATCGTATTTGAAATTTCAGCCTCAAGATCACTTCAAGCATGGAAAGTATGGATTATCTTTCAGATTTTTATTAACAGGATAGTATGAAAAAATGTATGTTATTTCAGTGACACATTCTGTTATTAATTACAATCTTCACATTATGAAATAATATCAACATTAGAACTGGATCACATTTCTAGAGAAAGTTTTCCATGGTTTTGTTTTCAGTTTAACACCATTCTGCAGCACAAGATAGGTTAAACATGGCGGCCACTATGTTTGGGTGGAGGAAAAAAAAACCAGGAAGACCCTGAGAAAAGCCCGCAACCTATGGTAAGTGCTGACAGGATTTCTCGCATATCTACTTTGGTTGAGCCAAGATTCAAGCCCATGTGGATAGAGGTGAGATCTATAAAGGCGAGTGCCTCAGACCACTCAGCCACCCAGGGCCCCCAAAGCAAGCCTTGTAGCCAATCTAAACCATACATGTCATGACGAACCCACTTTTATAGTTTTACAAACAAAGAGAAAAACAAACAACCAAATGTACCCAGAATTCTGTATAGTTAAAGAACATTGAAACATTATCATGTAAAGTGTTCTTTATTGGCATGCAAGGATATAAACGCAACATGGATTGACCTACATAGACACTGTACTTGCTGGATGCATCAATAAACAAATATATAAATTTTCAATTAATCAGAAATGGTTAAAAGGATGATAAGTAACTTTAATGAATCAAAGCTATCTCAACACTTTCTTCGATATAAATACCTTTTTATTCATTTCATTATAGAAACATACTTGAACTTAATCCAATTTTGGCATTCCCAGCTTTCATTGCATTCCAGCCAAATTAAATGTAGATCAACGAACACATGAAAGCACATCCATTTGCTTCTGTTAGAATTTGAATTTATTAGAATAAAAGACATCAGAGCAAGTAAAAAGAAGTCAATCTAAAGTAATATGACTCTAATTTCCAGAAAAGTGTCAGTATGGGCAGCCAAGTGTGACATATTCCTGAAAATTAGATTTCTCATTCCAATGTTAGTCGACCTCAGAACATGCTGCACAGCGCCATTATTTAGGCAGTATGATGGTGACCCAAAAAACAAAAATATCAGTGGATGCATCTATTACTGTAGGACTAGAAGGCCCTAAACTCAAGTACTGACAAAGGTCAGTCACACAATAGATATACAAGACATATACTCACTAAATGATGGAACATATGTTTAAAGTGAGGTTCAAAACATACACAACTGATTCCTATCACTAAATGATGGAATATATGTTTAAAGAGAGGTTCAAAACAAAACTTTGAAAATTTTGCATTCATGTTATTTAAATTTATCAAGAATACTGACTAAGCTCTCAACCAGTGACTTCACCAAGCTTCATTCTGAGTAATACAGTCATGTGTATAACTTTCTCAAGAACCTCATACAGTAACATTCACATGGAGCCATGCAAGAGTTCTGTACAGTAACACTCACATGGGGCCTTACAAGGGTTCTGTATAGTAACATTCACATGGAGCCATGCAAGAGTTCTGTATAGTAACACTCACATGGAGCAATGCAAGAGTTCTGTATAGCAACACTCACATGGGGCTATTCAAGAGTTCTGTATAGTAACACTCACATGGGGCCATTCAAGAGTTCTGTATAGTAACACTCACACTGAACCATTCAAGAGTTCTGTATAGTAACAATCACATGGGGCCATTCAAGAGTTCTGTATAGTAACAATCACATGGGGCCATTCAAGAGTTCTGTATAGTAACACTCACATGGGGCCATTCAAGAGTTCTGTATAGTAACAATCACATGGGGCCATTCAAGAGTTCTGTATAGTAACACTCACATGGGGCTATTCAAGAGTTCTGTATAGTAACACTCACATGGGGCCATTCAAGAGTTCTGTATAGTAACAATCACATGGGGCCATTCAAGAGTTCTGTATAGTAACACTCACATGGGACCATTCAAGAGTTCTGTATAGTAACACTCACATGGGGCTATTCAAGAGTTCTGTATAGTAACACTCACATGGGGCCATTCAAGAGTTCTGTATAGTAACACTCACACTGAACCATTCAAGAGTTCTGTATAGTAACACTCACATGGGGCCATTCAAGAGTTCTGTATAGTAACACTCACATGGGGCCATTCAAGAGTTCTGTATAGTAACACTCACATGGGGCTATTCAAGAGTTCTGTATAGTAACACTCACATGGGGCCATTCACAATGCAAGAGTTCTGTATAGCAACACTAACATGGGGCCATTCAAGAGTTCTGTATAGTAACACTCACAAGAGGCCATGCAAGAGTTCTGTCAATAACACTCACAAGGGACCATGCAAGAGTTCTGTCAACTGTCAATAACACTCACATGCAGCCATGCAAGAGTTCTGTCAATAACACTCACATGGGGCCATGCAAGAGTTCTGTACAGTAACACTCACATGGAGCCTTACAAGAGTTCTGTACAGTATCACTCACATGTGGCCATACGTGAGTTCTGTACAGTAACACTCACATGAAACCATGCAAGAGCTCTGTATAGTAATGCTCATATGAGGCCATGCAAGAGTTTGTATAGTAACACTCACATGGAGCCATGCAAGAGTTCTGTATAGCAACACTAACATGGGGCCATTCAAGAGTTCTGTATAGTAACACTCACAAGGGGCCATGCAAGAGTTCTGTCAATAACACTCACAAGGGTCCATGCAAGAGTTCTGTCAACCGTCAATAACACTCACATGGGGCCATGCAAGAGTTCTGTCAATAACACTCACATGGGGCCATGCAAGAGTTCTGTACAGTAACACTCACATGGAGCCTTACAAGAGTTCTGTACAGTATCACTCACATGGGGCCATACATGAGTTCTGTACAGTATCACTCACATAGGGCGTTGCAAGAGTTCTGTACAGTAACACTCACATGAGGTCATGCAAGAGTTCTGTACAGTAACACTCATATGGAGCTATGCAAGAGTTCTGTACAGTAACACTCATATGGAGCTATGCAAGAGTTCTGTGTAGTAACACTCACATGGGGTCATTCAAGAGTTCTGTACAGTAACACTCAAATGGGGCCATGCAAGAGTTCTGTGTAGTAACACTCACATGAGGCCATGCAAGAGCTCTGTACAGTAACACTCATATGGAGCCATACAAGAGTTCTGCATAGTAACACTCATACAGAACCATGCAAGAGTTCTGTATAGTAACCCTCACATGGGGCCATGCAAGAGTTCTGTATAGTAACACTCACATTGGGCCATGCAAGAATTCTGTATCGTAACACTCACATGGAGCCATGCAAGAGTTCTGTACAGTAACACACACATGGGCCATGCAAGAGTTCTGTATAGTAACCCTCATATGGGGCCATGCAAGAGTTCTGTATATTAACACTCACATGGAGCCATGCAAGAGTTCTGGCTAAACAAGACTAATCAGTGCACGCCATGTTTAAAACTTACACAATTTGCTACTTGTGTGCTTTCTCTTCTATTCTCAATCAGAATGCTTTTGTTAAACATTTTATTAAATCCATCAATAACAAAAATACAGGTATATTTCATTCATCTAATCTAAATGTCTTATATGCAAAAAGATGTCAGTAAGTTTGTATACTATTTTATAACCCATGTAAACTGTATATTTTGCAACAACACTCTACTGTGCATTTGCTTTAGAACAATCAAAACCTGGTTACGGACCAAAGAAATAAGTATTAAAACTGTTTACTGACTAAGAAATAAGTATTCAACTGATACCTGCCAAAGAAATAAGTATTCAAACTGATTACTGCCAAAGAAATAAGTATTCAAGCTGATTACTTGCCAATGAAATATGTATTCAAATGATTACTGACCAAAGAAATAAGTATTAAAACTGATTACTGACTAAGAAATAAGTATTCAAGCTGATTACTTACCAATGAAATATGTATTCAAATGGATTACTGACCAAAGAAATAAGTATTCAAACTGATTACTGACCTAAGAAATAAGTATTCAAGCTGATTACTGATCAAAGAAATAAGTATTCAAATGGATTACTGACCTCAGAAATAAGTATTCAAACTGTTTACTAACCTAAGTATTAAAACTGATTACTGACCAAAGAAATAAGTATTAAAACTGATTACTGACCTAAGAAATAAATATTCAAACTGATTACTGACCACAGAGATAAGTATTCAAACTGATTATGACCTAAGAAATACGTATTCAAACTGTTTACTGACCTAAGGAGTATTAAAACTGATTACTGACCTAAGAAATAAGTATTAAAACTGATTACTGACCTAAGAAATAAGTATTCAAACTGATTACTGACCACAAAAATAAGTATTCAAACTGATTACTGACCTAAGAAATAAGTATTCAAGCTGATTACTGACCAAAGAAATAAGAATTAAAACTGATTACTGATCTAAGAAAAAAATTATTAAAGCTGAATACTGACCTCAGAAATAAGTATTCAAGCAGATTAATGACCAAAGAAACAAGTATTCAAACTGATTACTGACCTAAGAAATAAGTATAAAACATAATTACTGATATAAGAAACAGAAACAAAGAATACATACCACTGAAGAAGTAAATTCCTTTATTAGGATTCTCCAACTGCCTATACTGGGGTATGCCATATACAAACATGGTGAATCTATAAACAAAATAAAACAAGAAAAATGATTCTGTACATTTCCAAACAAATGGCAGTGCCTAGTGAGAAACACTGACAAACAAAGCATATTATTTAGAAAGTAAGTTATAGTGACCTACTCCTATTTAATCTTAAAGAGAATGAAAGGTATTATTACTAAGTCACCCTGATTTTCTTCCCCTCAAAACTATGATTACAGCTATTAATGACAGATGCAATGCTAATGGCCCTGTCATGATCTCAACAATTTGCTCAGTGGGACTTTAAACAAGAAAATCAGTTGGAAAAACAATGTTTGGTGATGGATGATCAGAGGTTTAATTCTCCTACATGATAATAATAACTGGCTGAAAATCAATATTCTTTAGTAAAGTTATGCTGTGCAAACTTAGAAGAATGGGCAAGAAAGGGACCATAACTCAACTAAATGAAAATATGGAACACTTGGATTTAAACTCTTTCAAGGTCTCATCAATACAAAGCTACATGCCAATTTTTGTCCAAATACAACAGGTCTTGTTAAAAACAGTCTATGGAAGCCAGTCAGGAACAGTTATCTGGGAAAATACCTCCTGGAATTGATGTCATGGAATGCTGGAAATTAAACTCACTCAAGGTCTCAGCAATTTGAAGCTTCATGCCAAGCTTGGTTCAAATTCATCACATTTTGGTGAAGTTATCTTGCAGAAATCAATGTTAAAAAGAAGAACAATCAGGGAACACAACTGTTCTCAATGAGACTAACCCCTTATAAGGCATTTAAGTTTATGAGACAATTTTCATACTGAACTGCATCAAAAATATACTGAATGGTTCTTAAGGTCATTCCATAAAACATAAATGGTACCAAGGGAAAGCAATTTGGTCAAAATATATGCCTTGATAGTGATTACTCAAAGAGTTTGAAGGAAAAGTCTGAACAATTTCTAAATTGCATCTATGAGTAACTACTCCACAATAAAAGTGCTTCTGTCAGTACCAAATATGTTTTACTGCAACAGCCCTTAAGCTTTGCTGATTACAGGCAACATCTCAAATGAACATACAAAGCTGTCAAGGGCCATAACTCCCAAAAATGGACTTAACAAAATCATAACAGGATAAAGAGCAATAAGAAAATGTACACACAAATTTGCCACAGAATATGCTGAATGGTTCCTGTGTTATGCTGACTGCAAGGATTAGCTATAGTGAAAATGTAATATTAATGGAAAAAGGGAAAAATTGGACCTGAAAAGACAAAACCTTTAAAAGGCCCATCCATATATAATAGGCAATTTACCAATCAAATGGCATCCAATTATGTGTAACGCTTGCAGAACTATGATGGTTACAAGAAGTGTGACTGAACAAAGAGAAAGAGACAGACTGAAAGATGGGCATACCAACAAAAAAGGTTATTACTAAGGGATTGGATTGGATTGGTTCTTTACAGCACAGCAACAAAAGTAGGTTATTTAATGCCAAGACAATTGAAGCAGCATTGTGCAAAGACACACCATGGTTGCTGACCCAGACTGGTTCAGTGGAAGGGTTTGAACCCACACCTATCTGGTCAAGAGTTCAGCACACTAACCACTTAGTCACCATGGCCCCTATATTACTATAGGGCACCTTTATCTTGATGCAGGGTCCTAATAATAGCAGTGGTGAAAATGTTCTTACACTCAAACACAAATTCAACCAGTGTAGATCTAATGTGTCTGAATTTATTTTATCAAGATGTAAATGTAACAAGATTCAACTAAGTACAAGCAAAATCAAAAAGAACAGATTTACTCAAATGGATTTTTCAGTCATATCACTACGATGTCTGCAGTGTGACAGTTTATAGTGATGTCTAGCACTGGGGCATCATGCCGCGGACATGTAGCATGATGTCCCACCCAGTCACATTATCCTGACACCAGGTTGACCAGTCCTAACACTAACCTCTTAATGCTGAGCGCCAAGCGAGGCAGCTGTTAGTACCATTTTTGTAAGTCTTTGGTATGACTCGGCCGAAGATCAAACCCATGACCTCCCGCATCCGAGGCGGACACTCTAACCACTAGGCCACTGGAGCGGTGTGATTTACTCAAATAATAATTTAACAAATAATTCATAGCCAAGATGAACTGATCGTCAAAATTGCAAAATTACCAAGTTTAATAAGAGATAGATTGGCCAAGTAATGTGGTCACGTTTGTTATCATTGACACATCAGAATCAAAGAACGGGTCCAAGTCTTTTTGTGATCACTGCTGCATATTTATTTTGTATATTTATTATTCCCCAATTATAGGTAGCAGCAGGTCTGGGAACCATCCCTCTGACTACCTCACAATTCAGTACAAGTGCACATTACTGTACAGGGAATGATGATTAACACTAGTACACAGTATTATATTCAAATTCTAAACCCAATACTGAATTTAATATTAGCTACTCTAGAGAGAGAGACACACAGACAGAGCGACAGTATTTACTGTAACCATTTTCTACATGTACACATATACAACATATGCATACATGTGTAGCCACACACACACACAGAGAGGCCCATGCACATATGCTTGTTACTACTACATTAAACATTCACTTATTACAAGTTTTATACAGTAACTATTTTTGTTACTCATTTGACAAATATTTACTTTCTTTTATATTTTTTTTTATGATTGTTTTCTCTTACAGTAGTCCTCCTCTTGAACGGCCCCCCTGACCAGCGGCCACCCACTTTTTACAGCCAGAATCCCTTGGCACCAACGAGTCTGTGTTCAAAAGCACCCCTCAAGAACGGCCACCCCTCTAACGTGACCAGCAGCCAGCATATTAGTACAAAAATGTAAAATGTTCCCCTCACAAGCAGCCACATTTTATTTCAAATGTATCCAGAACAAATAATTAATTCATATCGTGATGTAAGGTAAGTAGTCAGATTATCTCTACCATCGATACCTGTCTCCCAATGTCAAGTTTCCGTTACTGAAAGAAGTGTTGATTAAAGTACATATAACACTAAGATTAATATTATATCTTTGTCTATAAAAGCCGACGTTTAAAGGAAATGGGCTCAACAATGTTATGATTGAGTTTTGGGCTTCTCACATCTGTCGAGTTCTTCTCTTTGATGATTACAACCAGACGTAACTGTCAAGATCAGAACGGGGTCAGCATAGGCTAAAAATAGATTTGTGCATTAACACACACAGAGATATTAACCTTGAACAAAACAGGGTACCAGACAAAGACTGAAAAATCATGTGACACAAGATTTATCGCTTCCTTTATGAAGAAGGCATTTCGTCCACTCTACAAAAGTTTTGTTTGCATAATTAAATCGCATACAGTTAGCAACATCCGAATAAATCATTACCAAACCTTAACATGTCATCACGTAAACGGAGACGTATTATTTTAGAAGAAAGTCTGTTATTTTACTCGACAACATTGGGTGAGGTGGGGAGGGGGGACTTGCCGAACAATTTTATGTAGAAAAGACTTGAATAAAACAATTTTATGTTGAAAAGATTCGAATAAACAATGTCGTAACCAATAAGGAGGTTATTCAGCAGCAGTTGGAAAATGGAGCAAATGGAAAGAGAATTATGTATGTACCAAGATTTAAATGATGTTTTCGAATGGTTTTGCAATGTGCATGACAACAATACCCGCTCGTATATCATTCTTACGCCAAGAATAAGAACTATTAATGTATATTCAGTTGAAATAAGTCTATTATTATAACAAGAAGAACCTTTTAATAATTAATGTTACTTTTAAACGAAGATATTAAATGAAGATATTAAATGCTTTGAAGTATGTAGTTTTGTTATTACATACATTACATATACTCCTCACCAAAAATTTAGTCCCCCTCTGGAAAGGCCACCCGTCTTATAAGGCCACTTTCCCGGTGCAGAAGCGGCGGCCATATAAAAGCAGGACCACTGTATTATCAATCTCCCAATAAAACAGATACATAAATTAGGAGACAACTATTACTTTAACAACTGACTGAATTAACACCTTTACAATTACTCTGCTTTGTAGACATGTATATTATATAACTACTACATTTTTTCCTGTCTAATATATCCAACAACAAAATAAATGAGGTCATACCTGTATCACTGCACACATGCTTAATTTCATATGAGTTGAATAAAATCTATATTTGTGATTTGAACATACTGTATGAATAATTCAATGAAATTCAACCTTTTTCCATGAACAATTGATATAAGCATAATATTTTGCTGGCATGTAATAGAACTTCATTTCTTTTTTTTAAATGGACCCTGTTTGGTGTTTCATTGTTAAATCTACATATAGATATGTGATTTCAGTTATAACAATAGGAGATTGCTCATGGTATCTCTTGTTTGCGTTTACTATATCAAGAATAAATTCTCTTTTTGAAACTTGAAAAAATGTGCAGATGATTACAACTATGTTTTATCAGCCCAATAAAACTAGAAAGTAATGACTCAGTTTTGGAACAGTTCCTTAAAAGATGAGTTAAATCTCTAAGGAGTCATTACATAAAGAGCACATGCTTGTTGTGACTTTTCTAATTGTGTTCAAAAATGTATTTGTTGGTAAAATTATATGCATTATTTAATTTGAAACCATCTCAGTTTAGAACACTTAGTTATTTTAAAAACAAGAAAAAGTATTAAATTAAATGAGGTCATACTTCCATCACTGCACACATGCTTAACTTCATATATGGACATATCTGAGTTTAACTAAAATTGTAGTTGTGATTTGAAAAAATAGTATGAACCATTCAAACAGATGTTTGTATAGTTACCATTTGACATCAAACTTTTTCCATGTACAATTGACATATGCATAATATTTTTCTGACATGTAATAGAACTTCATTTCATTGTTTTTAATGGACAACATTTGGTATTTTATTGTTAAATCTACATTTATAGATATATGATTTCAGCTGCAACAAAAGGAGATTGATCACAGTATCTCTTTTGTTTTAGTTTATTATACCAAGAATAAATTCTCTTTTTGAAACATGAAAATTGTGCAGACGATTACACTTACTCCTTATCCACCCAATAAAACTAGGAAGAACTCAGTTTTTGGAACCACTCCAAAAAGATGAGTTAAATCTCTAAGGAGTCATTACATAAAGAGCACATGCTTGTAGGGACTTTCCCAATTTTGTTCAAAAATGTATTTGTTGGTAAAATTCTATGCATTATTTTAGTTTGAAACCATCTCAGTTTAGGACACTTCATTATTTTAAAAGGCATGAAAAAGTATTCCTTCCAGTCATTCTCAACTATGAACACATATTCTTCATTCCATTTCAATACTTATGTTAGCCTACAAGTATTAACATTTAGTTTTTGATGTATATTTTTACAGCCCCTTTTTTCTTAATGAGCAAAATTAACACTTTATGTAAAAATGGGCCATATATTTTTGAATTAATATTTATATGAAGTTTATTGGAAAAAACCTGGATGACCCTGAGCATGCCTTGAAACTTGAGGATGTTGATATGCATTTCAAACTTACTACAAAAATCATCTAAATTAATCCATGAACCATTTTCATTAACAAAATCATTAACATACAAAATTCCTTTTTCACCCAGTGCATAAACATAACTCTAGAATTTCCAACTGGAATCATCCATATTTGAGTTTTAATAATATCGTCCAAGCTCTCTACAGTAAATTTATTATGTAATTCAATATATGCTGCACATGCATCAGTCTAGAATGCATTCAAAGTATTTCTCACCTTTGTCATAACATCTGTACCAAAAGTGAAAAACATGTCTATATTTGGCATGAAGTTCTTAAAATTTCATTCCATTTAGATTTAAAGGTGACTCATTGCTGCATACTGATCAATAGTATCACACACTGTTTGCTCCAGTCTGGCTGTTATTGGGTACCAGGCACCAGTTCCACTAAACATCTTAGATTTTATTACAAAAATTTAGTTTTTCAAATATCTCTCTTGGTATTTTTTTTTAATGATTTTTACACATCTGTCAACAGGCATCAAGGATTACAAGAGACATACATCTGTCAACAGGCATCAAGGACTACAAGAGACACACATCTGTCAACAGGCATCAAGGATTACAAGAGACCCCTTCTTGTTAAGCCAGCCTTTTATTTATCTAAATAAAATATTTTAACTGTGAAGTTAATTTTGGTTGTGGATGGAGGAAGGTTTGGATGCACTGATGGACATACACACACATGACAAAAGTGATCACTGTGTTGAACATTTACCTGGCACGTTTTACGAAATTACAGTCATTTCATCTTGATTTGCTGTGATAAGTCTTTTTATTCATAAGGAAAATTTGTACATTTCCTTACATTTGAGTAATTCTTTCTTCAAGTATAAATATATTCCCTGGCAAGCAATTTTAAACTAAACCATTAATGTTCATCATTTCTACTACCTCTACATCCAACTAGAATCCCAAAAGTGTCAGATATATCCAAACCTAGGCAACTTAAAACCTCATTTTGAAACGTTTGCGAAATTGAGTGAAACTGGGACCAATGGATTAACTACATCTGACTGGCATCCCATTTTGAGGAAGTTGCCATGGAAACACAGCTGAATACCAGCCATATAAGATGCTAAATAGGCTAGGAAAATTTTTAACCATAAAGTTCCTACAACAAGAAACTCACACTCAAGTCCAAAATCATATGTGATATTTGGAGTGTGCCCCAGGGAATGAAATTATGGATGCTTAATGAGGAACGCTAGTAAAGATCACGAAAGTTTAAGGATTTTAACTTAGTTACAGAACATCAATGTTTTCTGGCTCTGAACTTGAGCTTGATGCTCAAATGTTTCAAGAATACAGTAGGCCTGAAATGCATACAAATTAAAGATTTCCAGAAGGTTCATCCAAGATTCCATACGATGCATGTTATACAGTGTCTCAGTGGGGATGGGACTGTAGTCATACAGGTAACAAGAACCGTAGTCATAATCCTTCAAGTTCTGCCGAAGAAAGTGTCCATAGTCATTGATCTGAAGATAAAGAATATAAAAATTATGTGATCATCTGCAAACTCTCTGCATTTTAAGAGACAATTTAAACAAATATGCAATTTTTTCTAACATTTTATCTAATCCATACTATTTTCACATTCCTTGGAAGGTCTGACAATTTATTAAAAAAAGTGCAAATTAAAAATTGATTCATGAAAATATGCAGATGTGAATGACTGAAACGAGATGGGCTAAAAACAAATTAATAGGTAATTATTTACTCTCAAAGCATAATATACACAATGGATGCTGCCACAAAAACAATAGTTAAGGTTTCAAAATATTCTGTAACTCGGCTAGTGTCAATGGACAATTTTACACCTCCAAAATTGCCAAAAGTTGTGTAACACTTCCAAACAACTTATCTATGCACTGGTACCCGAGATATCCTTCTACTCCAAGTAATGCACTGGCACATAAATCTGCCATCATTACAGACTTCCTAAAGGAGTACAACATCCAAACTTTACCACATCATCCATGAAGCTCTAATAGCTACAGGTGATTTTTTGGGACTGAATCCCCTTATCAAGGATTCAAGAAGGGACAGGTGATTTCAAAACCAACATGTGGTTTGAAGTGCAGGTTTCCAGTGTATGAACAACAAAAAGTGAATACAAAATAGCATTTAACAACTGGAATATCAGACTGAGAAAGTGTGTTGAGAAGCATGGGAAGTAAGTCAAGAAGATGCATTGACAAACTGTTCACTATTAATAAGCTTGGTTGTACAGTACACTAATAGTCAAAACTTTTCAAATACTCCTTGTATGTGTATCAGTGTTTTATCTACCCATGCGTCATGCGTCAAATACGCAGTATTTTCCGATTTGACGCACAAAAGTCGACGACGGTACATAAATTGACGCACCCCAATTACGTTTTGCTGATTAACAAAAAAACAAAGGTCTGGTCTAAAAAATTGTCACCGGTATGTAAACTGACGCACCCAATGTTATGTTTTGCTGATTAACACAAAAAAAAAAGGTTTGGTCTAACTACTTCATTGGCTAGATTACAACTCGCTCAAACAGAGAAAACACGAGCACATCAGTTTCTAATGCTGATGTTATCATAATACATAGGGTTACAACTGAGTGTGGAGCCTGGAGCTGACCTTATGTGACCTGTAACTGTCACATTATTTGTAGCAACAGTATGTTAGAACCATAAATCACCACACACAAGAAAAAGGCAGAAAATAAACATGTGATTTTACTGCGATTCTCACGAGAAACTATTATTTTATGCGCATCCTTGTCACGTAAAGAAGCAACAATTTCCATTCCCTCAAAGGTATGCCTTGCGTTGTTCCAAGATACTATCAGCGTTCGAATGAAAATGGCGTCCAAGGTAAAAAAAACTTAAATAGATCCGAAACAAATGAAATTATCATTTGGACCGCGTTTTTACAACCAACCGTCGATAATAGTATTGTTATCGAACCAGTGGAGCCTTCATCATCTAAAGATGAGGTAACGGTTACTCATAAGGTAAAACGTAATTTTGGTTGAAAACATACAGCTAGCTACGTTTTCAAAAAAAAAGGTTAAGTTGAGTGAAGAATGTGACAGTGTAGACGCCTTTATGTTTTGCCATATATGTACAGAGGCTAAAATAAATCTCGATGACCAAATGTGCCAAAAAACAATAACTTTCAGAACAGTACACTGGGAAGGCAATGCTGGGTTGGCAGAAAACAAATTGTTGATTGAAGGCAGAGGTCTCGCTAGGATTTTAAAACTAGGAGTCCAGGACTCTCATTTTGGTAACAATAGGAGTCACACCAACAAAAGTTGCAGTCCCCTCCCAGAAAACTATGCAGATTAGAATAACTATTGGTTGCCATTGAGTTTAATTTTACATTCTTTATAACACTGACATAGCTCTCCTTTGTCCATCAGAGTGAGACTGAATTTTGTCAATCCAAGAAAGGTCTTATTCCCAGCACTAAGCTAGGCATCACAAACTTTTCTTACACTTGGCTACTGTCCCATATGAACTTTCAGTTCTAGCAACTTAGCTCTCTTCTGAATCTCATTACAATCTTCGTCAGTCTGCCGTTTAACTCCAAAATACTATCCAAATTTGTGAATGGCATTTTGTCCAAGTCTCAACATGTTTTGATTCCGAGGTCACGTGCACTGCTTATTCCGCAACACACGGAAATGAACACAATTATGAAACCTAAAGTTGTTTACTTCATGTACTCTTATAAATGACCACAAGTACATCTCAGGGTCTTTCTGCCTCTGAATTCAATCACTGTAAATATCAGCACATTTCTCCACCCTGCCACCAGTCAAAGCCTTTGAACTTGCTGCCCAGCTAATTGCATCATGTTCTTTTGACGTACTCTTATAATGGCAACATGTACATCAGGGGGTCTTTCAGCCACTGAATTCTGTCATTGTAAATATCAGCACATTTCTCCACCCTGCCACCAGTCAAAGTCTTTGAACTTTCTGCCCAGTTATTGCATCATGTTCTTTTGATGTACTCTTATAATGACAACATGTACATCAAGGGGTCTTTCAGATACTGAATTCTGTAATTGTAAATATCAGCACAGCTAAGTGATCAATAGATTTTCTCACTAAGCCGGTGGCTGAAGCAGGACTGGCAAGTCTTTGAATTTTGCCGCCCACCTATTACATGTGTAAGGAGGACTCCCGCCTAAGTGATTTTCTGCGTCCCAGATAAAAAAACTTGCAGCCAAATACGCGTGATTAAGCGTTTCCGAGACCTCTGGAAGGTTCACAACACCAGGCACATTTTAATGCAGTTTTACAACAAGACATGGCAGCGAAAGTGCTACTTAAGTGTGTACATTGGCTGAGCATAAAAGACATCCCTTTTTAAAATACAAATATCTTCTTAATTTAATACATGACTTAACAGCTAAAGAAATTGATGCCATCGGCATTTTGAAGAATTCTGCCGTTCAGTATGACTTGGCTACTACCCGTTCAGAGGTACTGGAGAGCCTATCAAACATTGTTGAGGATAGTTTTATACATGACCTGCAAAATTTGTCATTTCTGACAGCAATGGCAGATGAAAATACTGACATAGCCAACAATAAACGCCTTGTCATATATGCTCAGATTATTTCTGATGATATGAAACCATCAACAAGATTTTCAACAAATACAGAATGTTCAGATGCTTCTGGCAAAGGAATTGCCTTATTGGCTTTAGTCACATTATATAACTAATATTTTTCTTGTGTATTTAAACAATATAATTATTTTTTAAAAACTACTTTAGACTGATCATCAGCTTGAATAGGACTCATAGGTTTGGATTTTGACTCACTGTTTTTTACCTTGATGAGTCAGATGACTTAAATGAAGCCATTTGTATATAAAACACTGGTGTATGCAAACTATATTATTATTATATTGTATGTGTATGCAAATTATATTAATATTATATTTTATGTGTATGCAGACTATATTATTATTATATTGTATGTGTATGCACAGCCTATATTATTATTATACTGTATGTGTATGCAGACTATATTATTATTACAATGCATGTGTATGCAGACTATATTATTATTATATTGTATGTGTATGCGTATATGTATGCACAGGCTATATTATTATTATATTGTATGTGTATGCAAATTATATTAATATTATATTTTATGTGTATGCAGACTATATTATTATTATATTGTATGTGTATGCAGACTATATTATTATTATATTGTATGTGTATGCAGACTATATTATTATGATATTGTATGTGTATGCAGACTATATTATTATGATATTGTATGTGTATGCAGACTATATTATTATTATATTGTATGTGTATGCAGACTATATTATTATTATACTGTATGTGTATGCAGCCTATATTATTATTATATTGTATGTGTATGCAGACTATATTATTATTATACTGTATGTGTATGCAGGCTATATTATTATTATATTGTATGTGTATGCAGACTATATTATTATTATACTGTATGTGTATGCAGATTATATTATTATTATACTGTATGTGTATGCAGACTATATTATTATGATATTGCATGTATATGCTGACTATATTATTATGATATTGTATGTGTATGCAGACTATATTATTATTATATTGTATGTGTATGCAGACTACATTATTATGATATTGTATGTGTATGCAGACTATATTATTATTATACTGTATGTGTATGCAGACTATATTATTATTATATTGTATGTGTATGCAGACTATATTATTATTATATTGTATGTATATGCTGACTATATTATTATGATATTGTATGTGTATGTATTATATTGTATGTGTATGCAGACTATATTATTATTATAATGCATGTGTATGCAGACTATATTATTATGATACTGTATGTGTATGCAGACTATATTATTATCATATTGTATGTGTATGCAGACTATATTATTATGATATTGTATGTGTATGCAGACTATATTATTATGATATTGTATGTGTATGCAGACTATATTATTATTATACTGTATGTGTATGCAGACTATATTATTATCATATTGTATGTGTATGCAGACTATATTATTATGATATTGTATGTGTATGCAGACTATATTATTATGATATTGTATGTGTATGCAGACTATATTATTATCATATTGTATGTGTATGCAGACTATATTATTATTATATTGTATGTGTATGCACAGACTATATTATTATTATATTGTATGTGTATGCATATATGTATGCACAGGCTATATTAATATTATATTGTATGTGTATGCAGACTATATTATTATTATATTGTATGTGTATGCAGACTATATTATTATTATATTGTATGTGTATGCAGACTATATTATTATGATATTGTATGTGTATGCAGACTATATTATTATTATATTGTATGTGTATGCATATATGTATGCACAGGCTATATTAATATTATATTGTATGTGTATGCAGACTATATTATTATTATATTGTATGTGTATGCAGACTATATTATTATTATATTGTATGTGTATGCAGACTATATTATTATTATATTGTATGTGTATGCATATATGTATGCACAGGCTATATCAATATTATATTGTATGTGTATGCAGACTATATTATTATTATATTGTATGTGTATGCAGACTATATTATTATTATATTGTATGTGTATGCAGACTATATATTATATTGTATGTGTATGCAGACTATATTATTATGATATTGTATGTGTATGCAGACTATATTATTATGATATTGTATGTGTATGCAGACTATATTATTATTATAATGCATGTGTATGCAGTCTATATTATTATTATATTGTATGTGTATGCAGACTATATTATTATTATATTGTATGTGTATGCAGACTCTATTATTATTATATTGTATGTGTATGCAGACTATATTATTATTATATTGTATGTGTATGCAGACTATATTATTATTATATTGTATGTGTATGCAGACTATATTATTATTATATTGTATGTGTATGCAGACTATATTATTATGATATTGTATGTGTATGCAGACTATATTATTATCATATTGTATATGTGTATGCAGACTATATTATTATTATATTGTATGTGTATGCAGACTATATTATTATTATATTGTATGTGTATGCACAGACTATATTATTATTATATTGTATGTGTATGCGTATATGTATGCACAGGCTATATTAATATTATATTGTATGTGTATGCAGACTATATTATTATTATATTGTATGTGTATGCAGACTATATTATTATTATAATGCATGTGTATGCAGACTATATTATTATTATATTGTATGTGTATGCATATATGTATGCACAGGCTATATTATTATTATACTGTACCAAATTTGTTTTCACTATAAACATATGAATGGAACACCCCATGATCCCCACCCCACACCCCATCTGAAAAATGGTACAAACACAAACTTTCATTGGGAGGATGGACAGGCAAAGAGATGGATGTAGAGAATGAAAGGTGACCAGACAAATGTAGAAGGGTGTTATGTCTCATGCATATTCAGAATAGGACATACAATTCTGACATGGATTAAATGTTCTACCATGCAAATATGAGTTAACTGACTGCAGTATTATTTTCTCACCTCATGCAGAGGTCTAAGTATAACCAGACGACTTTGCTCTGGAGGTAGCTGATACACCTGGTCCAAAAGATGTTCCTCATCTAGCTTCCTACACTGGCTTACTGTGACCCGTTTTATTCGTGGACATGACTGGAAGTCCACCTTCTTCAACACCCTGCAACCATTTGCTGTAAAGAAAATCACCTAATTATTATATGTATGCAGTTTTCTTTATGGTGACAATAACATTTTCAATAACTCTAAAAATGAATATGGGTACAAAATCTTTCCTGGGTACATACAGAAAACTATGCAAGATTGTTATTCTTGCTAAATAAATAAATCATATATCAAATATCTACAATTGTGATCTTTTATAAACATAAAGAAATATGTATTCAAACAACTTGTGTGATGCCTGTTGGAGTAAAGATGATGTAACAACAAGATTCCCTCAAAAGGACTGACTCCTTACTGGCTGAAAAGAATTCAAGACCATTTAATCCTATTAAATGCTGAGTGTTGAAACCGTCTGTTATTCTTCAGCAAAAATAAGATTTTCAAACTTTCTGCAGTGGTTAAAATATTGGATGTTGATTTGGCAACATTTTCATTTACGACAAAGAAGACATAATTTTTTAACAAGATCTCATAAGAAGTCTTCTGTTAGAAACCCCATGTTGATGCAACTTTTCACTGTTGAGAAGTAATGAAAACAGTTTTAAAGATGGCTGCCATGGTAGCCATATTGGAAGTGATGAGAATCAGTCAGAATTTCACAATCGATAATCAGTTCTACTTAACCAACTGATAATCAATTATAATCAGTTACTAACAGCAAATGTTATTTTTTGTTTGTTGTACAGTTATATCTTTGCTAAGAGTTCAAAAAGTTGATAAATTTACAGGAGTAATCTCTTTTAATGATATGTATATTTTAATCTGATAAAATTATTACATTTTTTTTCTTCTAATATGTTATTTTTGTTCTACAACTTTGTTAAATGAAAGCAACTTTTTATAGCTGATCAGTTTTATGTAACTGAAAAACTGTTGCAATCCCCCGAAACCCTTTCATTCATAAATGATGTGTCTATCATTTAAAGTAAAGAAGGGCATGGTTTTCTTGTTTGTCATTATTTACAAATACTACAAAGGATTTTACATTTAAACTGAAACAAATCATCCAAGTTTTTTTTTTAATATGAACAGCAAAATCAGTGCTCAAAGAAATTTTTTTTAGACACAGGCCTGGGCTGGTGACTTAAAAAAACTTGCAAGTCCTGGTTTAAATTCCACAAGCCCAGGCTCCAATTCCACATGCACAAAAATTTCCCCTTTTTGAATATTGTCACAAACGTTGCAATTATTACAATTCAAATAAAAATTCAATAGTGTTCAATTGGGGGTTTGAAGGTAATGCAGGTGTCATTAGTGTTCATCACTACACTCACTAGAGACCGGAAGGTCCTGGTGTTCAAACTTCTCTGCTGGATTCTCTGAGTGAATCCATGTCAGACCCTACCTATGCAATATGCAAAATGGGCTAAACCACTGCAGTCTTCAAACATATCTCACTAGCTATTGTTAGCCAATTAAGTAATATGGGAAATGGTGGATTATATCTGACCTCTGGCTTTTAATTGCAACTATCTGAACTGCCCCAAGGATAGTTTTACATCAGCTTCCTCATGACTGTTTACTGTTTATACATGCTCCATGTAACAGGAGTATACTGAAAGTGCTTTCTATTCTTCTATTTTTGAAGATTACAGAAAATTGTTTTCTCGAAACACGACCATGTCAGGGGGTTTGGAAGTATTACAAAATCATGTTTTAGCATGACACACCATATTATAGTTTGACTAAAATCAGATCTCCACTTAACGTAGGACAGTGGTGATCTAATTTTAATTAGATTGCACCGTGTTATGGCAGGTATGTCAACATCATGAAAATAAATTTCTGCATTTCATCAGCATGATAAAAGTTTTCTCTGGCAAATTTGATTACTTTTTCGACAAGCCCAATGGGTACCTCTCTTGGAATACAGGATGGACCCGATCTGAAATAAGAGGATCCCCTGGCATCAGGCTATCAGATTTTTTGAGCACTGAAGATCATGTAATCATGACAATATGTTCTTAATTAAATTTCCACCCACGGAGTATGGTATGGTTTTATATTTGTAGGTTGTGAAGGGAATAAATAATTCAGATCAACTGTAGTGGATTGGAAGTCCTATACAGCTTACCATTTATTCATCAGTTTTACTAACTTTTGTGTTTTGCATGCAGCTAAAAAGAAGCAGTCTCCCTTTCCACACAATTGATTATGGAGTTCCACAATCAATTACCTTATTGGTTTGCTCAATCAACCACTGATCAATTATAATCGATAGCCAGAACAATACTACATATTGGATATCAGGTTAGCGCCATTTCTATTTAGGACCAACTGGGCATCATAAGAAGTATTTTCATGACAGCACAACATTGATATGATCAGCCATCTACGAGCAGTAGTCGCCACATTTAAAGTCGGATCAGCACCATTTTTATCCAGAACAAAGTAGACATCATAAGAAGTCTCTCTGCGAAAACCCATTCTTGATGGTCATTCATTCAAGAGTAGTGATAACAAGACTGGATGTCTGCGCAGAACCATTTGCAACTAGACATCATAAGATGTTTAGTAAAAAAAAAGGTCATCAATATGACATTCTGTTCTAGCAGAGTAGCAATAACAAGACTGTCAAAGTGGCTGCTGTAGTGACCATGCTGAACATCATATTAGTACCATTTTCATTTAGGAACAACTAGATAAAATATCAAGTCTTTCAGTTAAAACCCAATGTTGACAAGACCAAAATATTAAATCTTTCAGTTAAAACCCATTGCTGACAAGACCAAAATATTAAGTCTTTCAGTTAAAACCCAATGTTGACAAGACCAAAATATTAAGTCATTCAGTTAAAACCCAATGTTGACAAGACCAAAATATTAAGTCATTCAGTTAAAACCCAATGTTGACAAGACCAAAATATTAAGTAATTCAGTTAAAAACCAATGTTGACAAGACCAAAATATTAAGTCATTCAGTTAAAACCCAATGTTGACAAGACCATCATTCAAGAGGAGTAGTGATAATAATATTTCCAAGTTTGCCAACTGTGATGGTCATGATATTGGATGTTTATGTGGCACCAATTTCATTTAGGACCAAGCAGACCTATATTACAGTAATATATGTATTAATCTTGATTATTCAAGGCACATAACAGTAATATGATTATTAAACTTGTATTATTCAAGGCACCATATTACAGTAATATGTGTATTAATTCTGTATTATTCAAGGCACCATATTAGAGTAATCAACATTATCTGGACTAGTTATATTAGACTGCATGCAGTTCAGTACAGACCAGTGATAAATTCCAGATTAGGACATCTCTCCAACATCAGATCAGTGATTCCCACCATCTTTAGAGTCACACATCTCAACTGCTCACTTTTCAGTCTCAGAACCTGAAATATAGCTTTCTTCTGAGCTTTTGCTTAAAATTACAACTACAATTATTTATGTGCCCTGTGCAAATAAATCAGCATGCTGCCCTCTTTCAAAACGTGGGATAAATGCCATTCTATAACAAGACATATTAAACTGATACATTATTTCATACACCCACCTCGTATTTATAACTTTACACATGCAATATTAAATCTAATCATCACTGCATCAAAGCAGGGGGGGCCCCGAGTGGCCGAATGGTCTAAAGCGCTCACCGTTACGGATCACTGCCATCTCACCTCTATCTGCATGGGTTCGAGTCTCGGGCTGAGCCAATATGGGTATGTGAGAAAGCTTGCCGGTAGCTTCTCGTGGGTCGGTGGTTCTTTCTGGGTTTTCCCGGGTTCTTCCTCCACCATTAATACTGGCCTATCTTGTGCTGAAAAATGGCGTTAAACCCTATAACAACAACAGCAACAACAATCAAAGCAGGGCACTGATTTCAAAGGTATATGAAAGTACTTTCAAATCAAATTTGCAACTTGCATCATATGATTTTTGCCATATCATCAATACAATATTTGTTTACTGCCTATAAGTACAATTTACAACAAAAAATTTCATAAATTTTACATGAGCTCTCAATACATACAAAATTTTCAAAGATCTTTTTTATAAATTATGCATGAAAGCAGTAAAATAATATTACTGTACTGATATTATATTTATGTGATCCTCTATTGACTGACAGCTGTCAAAGAATTTAAAGATCACTATTCTGAGGAGTAGGTTTTTCAACATATGGCCAGCACTGAAAATGGCCTTCAGCTCCAAGAGGTTGACATGAAGGTCTTCCTCTTTCGGAGTCGACCTCCTGCTAACTGTCATGAAGCAGGGCACTAAATGGGACCCCTAAAATAATAAACTGGTATCTGTGCAGATCGTAATCTCAAACTGGGGAACTTCCAACAGGATTCCAGCCACCAACTACTCCCGCTTCTGCCACTGATGAAGAAAGTGGCAATCTCAGTCAATATTAATATTCGATGATCAAAGCTACCTGAGCAAGGGTGCTACTGTGTCAGGTGGGCCATATGTAAAAATGGGCGTATGAAGAGAGGGCCATTACACACCCACATTGAGAAGACAAAGGGGATGAAGTTCTCTTGCCAAGACCGATGTCTTGATAGAAATGTAATGTGAGACAGAAGCTTAAGCAAAACCAACATGGGCCTAAACTGAGGAGAGTAAAGCCACATAAGATCCAGAAAATGTTCTACTAAGGAAGCAAGGTGAATAAAGGGGCTGCAAAAGATTTTTAAAAATTGGCCAACAAGCTGAATACATCCTTGTTGTGACCATTTGGGGGGAGAGTGAGCATGGCTGAAACAAGTCAGGAATTATATACCCACTTTGACAAAATACTGAAAAAGAAAAGGATCAGACTTGTCACTGTCCACTAGAAATCCAAGTAGTGAAAGGTGGTCCATGTGGCCAAAGACAAAAAGTCAAGATAGGACAGCAATCCAACAATGGTGTTGATCAGGTAGCTTCGAAGTGACACTGAAAAACATGTTGATCAATTCTGTAAAAATTAGGTGCAGGTATATTTACCACTGCTAAGTCTGTCCAGGCAGAGAATACTGCCATAAGTATCTGAGTGGGACTGATAACAGCAGAGTGAGAGCAATGCCAGCTGCTACTCAATGAATAGAAAACTATCAAATAATGGGATCCCAAATCTTATCTGGCAGATAGCCAGTAACTTCTGCAATATTTGGGGGCTGTGGGCAAAGCTAGAAAAATGGGTGTCCATCTTCCTCAGTATCAACCAAAGCTTTATTCTTGTATGCCTGGTTCACTCTATAGATGGGAACATGGGTGGTGGAAAGCCACATGGATAGAGACAGGATGAAATATATTTTTCTTAATCAATGTCTTTAAACTGAACCCCATCTCTTCCATCACAGGACTGGAGTGTAAAGTCTAGGCTGCTCCCACCATTGATATAGGGGTTATCCTCATCCTGAATGCCTTTCATATTGAAGAACAACACTATTTATTAAACCTGTATCCAACTGCTTAATGACCCTCCTGCCCACTGTTGATGTTCACCTCTTCCTAAATTTTTCTGAGATCTCTCTGTAAATTGTGCCCTCGTTTGTTCAGTGGTGCATGTTTTTGGACCCCACTGTGTGTAAGTTATCCAGAGAGAAGTGTAAGTGGTGTGACAACTGTCCACATAAAAGTGGGTCCAACTGTATCCACTGAAAAATCTGACTCAGACAAGAAATGGGCTGGAGCAGAGTGCAAGGTGTGTAGAATCTCGACAGCCAGATGGAGAGCAAGCAACGTGTGAAGAACTGGAACAACCAGACCAGCTGGTTGGATTAATGTTACTGGCTGCAGCAGACAGAATTGATGATCAATTTTCAGTTCAACACGTGGAAATTATCGATCTCTGGTCATATACTCCTTAAAGAGTCTTCCATGGCTGGACAAGAGGTTCAGCAACTGGGACAGTTAGAGATATTTGGTAAAGGTCTGTCATATGATAGAGGCCAGTGAGACCGGTAATCGACCCAATATGCCAAGTCTTACAAGCACTAAGGTCATGTTAGGGCATGCTTTGGGACTTGAACCCAGTTGGCTGCTATATAAAGTGATACAAATATCTCACAAGTTTTCTTGATCAATCATCACATCTGTAACTCCAGCTTTAGAACAAGCCATATGGGTCATGTAGGCATTCAACACCGACTATTTCAGTAATGGGTCTCATTTTATAGAATTTGATTTTACATACTTTTAAGTGGCAAGTATTCACTTCATTTGGATTCGTATACATCCATATTCCTTTAGAACGTCATTATTTAGATGCCCCAATAGGTGCATACAGCAAAATCAATGTAAAAGTACATAGACATTTTGGACGAAATGAACCCAAAGGTGTGATCCAGTACAATAAGGTGTAAATGTAGCATGCTGTGATGTCACAATGAAAGCTATGCATATTGATAATCAAATTCGTACTACCCTCAATTGTGATAATTCCACTCGACACGCTCTTATTTTTGACCCAATTTAGTACATGGAAACCATTGTAAAAGTCCATAGCGGCATATAATTTTTGTCTGGAAGTTTCTTGGTGACAGTTATGGTACAAAGCATTGAGTAATCAGGATTGAATAGACTTTGGTTAAAGAAAATTAGTGTTCAATTTTAAAAGAACAATTTACGTTTAATTTAAAATGAAAAAATGCACATAAATGACCCATATGACTTGTACTATATGAACATCATGGCTCTGGCACTGTTGCATCTGCACTGCCACAAGTGAAGGTCACAATTGGCATGGTGAAGGGAATTTAGACCATGGGTCAGGGTACAATCATGGAATCAATTATAATGCTGGCCACGAACTCTTAGTTGCAATTTATACTTTAAATGTCTATGAAGCATACTGGATCATGTTTCTTCTGACCAAACTTACTAAAATATTAGAGATTTAAAGAACTGGAGTTAATGCAGGTATGGAATGTATTATGTATGTCCTTTTTAACCTTGCGGCATTTACACTTAATGCACTTGGAAGATGCATTTCCCCTGAAACAATGACTAAAATGCAAGTAAAAATCACAAACATAGTGCATCTGACTAAGAGAAAGACACCTGAAAAGATAATGTTACGTGTAGGCTCGTACAAATGTAATAGAAGAAAAGAGTGAAGTCAACAAGCTTTGTATATTTTAACAAAATAATTTATTTCCCTAGAAAACAATGTAAAAATTGGTAAATAGGACTTACAGTTTGTGAATATAATCCAAAATTTGATCCTAAGAATGAAAAACACAAGTCCTATCACTAAACAGTTCTATTAGAATCCTAGTTCGAATCTCGACGACACACAAATATTGAAGGCGATGACGTCAGATGTGGTCCAATGTATGAATATCAACAATTCCTCAATTGCATCAGTTTTTATTTCCGAATAATTCCAGAATAAATTTCCGTGAATATCTTTCAGAATTT